>JALBCR010000999.1:0-131304 GCA_030710515.1 Abscondita cerata
TAGTCTCAGCAGGGGTTATCTTATAGAAGGACTGTAGAATGAATCATTACACTAAGCACGTTTTAGAAAATAGGTAATTTACGTTGCTTACTTAATTTTTTCTTTAAAGAATATATTTGAAGGTATCGCTAATTAAACACCATAGCTCGATTAATTATCGAATCAAAATTTTGTTTAGGAAATGTTTACAAAATAAAATTAGAAATAATTTTGATTTAAAAAACGTCTACAAGCAATAACTTTTAAATTAAATCAAAAACTAAACATGGTTATTTGGGTTGACTGATTATTACTTATTTTTAAATAAATCTAACCTACTAATTATTGTAAGTTATTAAAAAAAATCATTAAACTCTCTATTCATAATATTTAGTCCTTACAAAATGTATATTTTATGACGTTTCATTTTTTCTGTAGTTAATATAAAAAGTGAAAATAAAAACTAAGGCAATTCTTATTGTCAACGTATATATTTAGTTTTTGACAAAATTTATTACATAATTATAATTAAGATACCAAGTTATAGTTTAAAATTAAATGAAAACTTTTTTTAAATAAAGGTATTACTATATAAATAAATATAAGAAATCAATAATGGGTGTGACCTCCATTATTATTGATACATTCTTGGAGGCGTCTGCTCATTGACGCTATCAAGGTATCAATATAATTAATATTAATCGTTTCCCATGCGGTATCAATGGCTGCAATTAGTGCATTACGGTTTACTGGTATAAAATTTGGCCCTTGTTGTCTTCGGATAACAGCAAGTATTCGAGCCCAAACATTTTCGATAATGTTAAAATCTGGGCTTTTTGCTGGCCAGGGTAACAGCTCCAAGTTATTTGCTTGTATCCAGTTGCGCACAACCTGCGAAGTATAGGGTCATCATATCCCGATAGTTAATTATCGAATGTTCCAAGAAAATATGTGTAAATAGTAAATGGAATCTACTAACGTAACGTTAAGTCGTTAATTATAGTTACATAACTCTCCTTTCATAAGATATAGTTCATATTAATATGCTTATTGTAAAGCTTCGTACACACCTGAACAACAAACCGAGGAACAAACAGAACAACGAACCGAACGGCAATCGGAACATTAATTTGGACGGTGCTACGTACGAATTTTAGAACAGATTCGCAAGTCCTGATTGTTCCACGAACGGTTTGCGGCGTTCCCGCAACTTGTCGGTTTTTCTCCGACATCAAAGAAAATGCGCGCGAATGCGTTTGCAGGTTTGGACGAATCTAAACAAAACGGCGAACAAACTTATGCGGAGAATTAAATTATTTATTTTTGTCCTCCCTTTTGTGGGTTTGTTGTGTTTTAGGTAATATTATGGAGTTGACAGAAGAAAAATGTTTTAAATTAATCAGTGTTTAAGAATGCAAAAAAAAATGATGTCCCTATTAGCATCATTTGGGCGGGAAATTTCCAAAATAAAAAAAAGCGAAGTAAATTATAATTTTTACTCTTCTTTGTGCGTAAAAATTTGGTTGGCACTATCTTCTTGTTTTCCGCAATTTTCTCTTCTCAATAATAAATATATATGAACTGAAAACTACTGAAAATAATTATGGGAACAGCACAAACGTTCCGTTTGTTGTTCGGATTGTGGAAATCATAAAGATCGTTTGTCGTTCTGTTTGACTTTCGGTTCGTTGTTATGTTTGTTGCTCGGTTTGTTGTTCAGGTGTGTACGAAGCTTTACAACTTAAGCAACAATTTTTGGCGAATAAAGATTAGTTTGTGATGTAATATTAGAAACACAAATTTATATCATATCAAATTTATGACAACTTAAAACCAAGAACGTGTATGTTATTGCTAAGAAATTATTAAGGAAAAAGCGCAATTGCAGTGTAAATATTTATAATTAGATATTTTCGAAAGTTTATAAGTCCTCTATTGTAATCTTAATACTTAAAAGAAAATCCTGTCCATTAGCATTATAAGGAAATGGCTTTTACTTTATGAATAAGTTTCAATAACAATAGAATATCCTTGCTTGTTTAATTTACTTCCTTTGAGTCATATTGCTCTAAGGGTTGTTACATTGGTCATTAGAAGTATGTAATAAATAAACAATTACCTACTGTTTGAGAAGGGTAGTGTGAACCAATAAATAAAGTAAGAAATGTAAATTCCATTTTAGTTTAAAATTTCAAGTGTTGTGAAAATGCCACCTCATCTCGGTGCTGATTTGAAAGCGCGGATTGTTTCGGAATTAGCGGCGGGCCGTAGCGTGCGTGAAATTTCACGTATGTTAGATATACCAAAAAGCACCGTAGGGCATTACCGAGTAAAATGGAATCTTGAACACACTTTGGAAAGAGCCATCGGAAGTGGTAGACCTAAAGTATCTACACGTGCTCAAGATCTCGAGTTGTTTCATTACGTAACAGAACAACCATTTGCTACATACTCCAGGGCTATAGCAGATACACATTTTCCCGGATGCCGTATAACTGCACAAAAAGATTAAAGGAGATGGGAATAAAGAAGTATAATGCTGCTGCGAAAAGTTCTCAGTGACGAAAATATGAGACGTCGTCTGGAATTTGCAAGGCGATATGTGAACGAACCTTTGGAATTTTGGAATCGAGTGATTTTTAGCGACGAAAAAACGTTCAATAGCCGCAACGATGGACCACTAAAAGTTTTTAGAATGGAAGGAACTCGTTACGAAAATAATCACATATGTCCTAAAAACGAAGTGGTTATTTTTCTGTGAATGTGTGGGGTTGGGTTAGCGCGCGGGGTCCAGGAGTTTGTTGGGCTATCGATGGACGTCTTGATTCTGCTGCGTATTTAGATATTTTGGAAACTATTATGAAACCTTCAGTCGAAGTGTTTTATCCAGACGAAGATTATATTTTCCAACAAGTAAGTATTCTTATTTCACTATACTTTCTCCAAAAATAGTTCGGGATCTGTTGAATTAACATTTTCATAATGTATTTTTGTTGTTAAAGGACAACGCCCTATTCATACTTCGCGGGTTGTGCGCAATTGGATACGAAAAATAACTTGGAGCTGTTACCCTGGCCAGCAAAAAGCCCAGATTTTAACATTATCGAAAATGTTTGGGCTCGAATACTTGCTGTTATCCGAAGACAACAAGGGCCAAATTTTATACCAGTAAACCGTAATGCACTAATTGCAGCCATTGATACCGCATGGGAAACGATTAATATTAATTATATTGATACCTTGATAGCGTCAATGAGCAGACGCCTCCAAGAATGTATCAATAATAATGGAGGTCACACCCATTATTGATTTCTTATATTTATTTATATAGTAATACCTTTATTTAAAAAAAAAGTTTTCATTTAATTTTAAACTATAACTTGGTATCTTAATTATAATTATGTAATAAATTCTTGTCAAAAACTAAATATATACGTTGACAATAAGAATTGCCTTAGTTTTTATTTTCACTTTTATATTAACTACAGAAAAAATGAAACGTCATAAAATATACATTTTGTAAGGACTAAATATTATGAATAGAGAGTTTAATGATTTTTTAATAACTTACAATAATTAGTAGGTTAGATTTATTTAAAAATAAGTAATAATCAGTCAACCCAAATAACCATGTTTAGTTTTTGATTTAATTTAAAAGTTATTGCTTGTAGACGTTTTTAAATCAAAATTATTTCTAATTTTATTTTGTAAACATTTCCTAAACAAAATTTTGATTCGATAATTAATCGAGCTATGGTGTTTAATTAGCGATACCTTCAAATATATTCTTTAAAGAAAAAATTAAGTAAGCAACGTAAATTACCTATTTTCTAAAACGTGCTTAGTGTAATGATTCATTCTACAGTCCTTCTATAAGATAACCCCTGCTGAGACTACCTGCTGTTAGAATTGTAAATGATACCCTTAAGCCCGCTTCACAATGTGCAAACTTTTGTTTACAGAAATTGTGGTGTCAAGTTTTAAATTTCATGAGTGTACATCTATCAACTTAACACCCATTTTAATTCTGGCACGTAAGTTTTCTTTCGTTTTGGTATTTTCAATTCGTTCCTTTCAACTATAATTAAATAAAATAGTTTATAAAATTTATTGCATTAAACTCATCAAAAAATTTAATACTCATTTATACACAAACAATATTATACCGAATTTTAAGGTTTAGATTTGTTGTTGTAAAAAAAATTTTATGATATTTATTTCTAGGCTAGTTTGACAATTTTTTTTGTTGTTTGTTATATAATTTTAATTAAGTTTTTGACGTCATATGACTTTCTTATATGAATTAATCTTTTTATAAAAAAAATTAATAATTGTGACTTTTACAGTTTTAAGTGTATTGTTCGTGATTTTCATTATCTTTTATTTGTTAGTCAACTTCTTTAATAATTATGTTCTCCATATGTTTATATACTTTACCAAAAATTTTATAGCAATGTAATTATTATCGTTTGTTTTATTTTGCAATAAATAGTGGCTTTGAAGAAGCACCCACATTAGGTGGTGCGAAACGTCGCCTCCACCAGTAAAAAGTGGTTTGTTCCTTTTTTTTACATTCATCTTCCTTTAAAGGGATCCATTTAACCTGCAGTACGGTCCTGGAAAATTTATTTTTAAAAAATTGTTACGGAAGGAAAATCTCTTCAATATACATATTTATTAATGTTTTCATAAAAACCCATATTGTATTAAACTTGTTTATAAAAGTTTATGACGAAATTATTACTGCAGATTTTGATAAACAATTATATATAAATTCTTTAAAAAAAAACTATTTTAAAAGTCGATTTTTAAAAAACCGTTTTAAAATCGATTTTAAACACCGATTGTAAAAATTGATTGTAACAACCGATTTCAAAAATCGAATATAAAAACTATTTAAAAATCGATTATAAAAACGGTTTATTAACCGATTTTAAAAACCGATTTAAACTGATTTTGAAACCGATTTTAAAAAACGAAATTGGTTTTTGTTGTTGACAGTTTTGCCACCAGTAGTTGACGCCACTGACAGGTTTATTTCCTGAATTACAATTAACATAGTTGGATATTAACAAACAAAAATTTAAAAATATGACTTTTGGTAGAATTGCAAAATTTATAAAATTTCACATTACAAACTTGAAGGTCATTTGGTTGAGGACTGTGACATTCTTCAAATCTAGGGTTATTTTTGATAAGACTTTGTCCTTTTTAGTTCCGCACATACGACACATCACTAATACTGTGATGATGAAAACACTAAGTTTATTTTTAAAGAAATACAAAGAAAAGATCTTTCAAATATATTGTATTAAAATATTGTTCTATGCATTGAAGTTACATCTAGGCTTGAGTACTGTGACGTAGTGTGGATGCCGTACAAAAAATTACACATAAAAGAAAATGCTTCTAAAATAATGCAGTAGGGTTTTCAGAATTTCGAGTAAGGATCTACTATGGTGTCTAAGTAAGCTGGTGTTGGCACCACTGCATTTTTATATAATGGTGGAGTACGAGATGTCGTAAGACACACATTTCACTTATGTTAAATATAGAGTTTCATATTTACCAGAAACCAGCGAATCTTTTTATGTTATTTTTGAAGACGATTAGGACAGATCCTTCGGTTTTGGTTTGCATCACGTGCAACCTATCCCTCACATACACCCTCACTCTCCAAATACTGATGTTTTTACATAGACTGGAGATGCCTAGTGTATTATCAATGTTTGATTTTTGCACTCACATCAAAAATATCCTGCTTCAGTTATCGAAATTTTGTTAGTGTTTCTTGTTTTGCAACAATTTTCTTCACAGATGTTGAAGCAGCAAATATTTCTGAAACTGAAGTCAACAGATTTTTTCGTATAACATATCTTTAGTGCATATGAAGAAATCTCTGTTACATCGTTGATCAGTAATTTGGACCAAACTAGGACACTTAAAAATGACAATACATTACAAAAATTTTGATAAGCCGCTTTGCAGGCTATTAATAAAACAGCCCCGCCAATACGATTGTTTGGCGGAGAAGGGATGATGACGACTTAACTTTTGTACACAATTATATGTCTATGTACCTTTAAATTTCATATTTTATTTCACATTATATTTTATGTATATTTTACCTTTTAAACAAATATTGCCTTCATAATAGCGCCTACGGTTTCATGTGAAAAATAAACTGTCGATTAGTGAGCTACCGTTGAGTAAAGTAATCCGAAAATCCAAAACGACATTCTACACCCTTAAAGGTATCATCGTAGAAAAATCTTAACGTTTTTTCACCATTTCTTCAAGTTATGTATTATAAATGTAAAATTTGTAAAATCAATTTCCCTTACCACAGAAATGATTTAAAGAAAGAAATTTGTTGCCATACTGATATGGTAAAGACCTTGATATTCTGAAATATATGGCATATTACAGAATGAAAGTAAATAGAAATTAAAAAAAACACTGGATTGTTTAAGTACGTAAACTTTCTAATTAAGAAGATAAATCGATACAAGTGGTAATCCATTTATAAATTGAACGATATTTCTGTCACTTTGTGTCAGTAACTAGAAAGTTGCTATACGTGGCCTTTTTTATATATTAATGATGAAACGAATAGTATAACAAATATTGAATCTTGACCGGTCATAAAATATTTAAGCAACGAAGTGGACATTGCTGATTGCATTTTTATTATATTGCTTGTAATCTTTAAGAAGTGATTTGTCACATAATTCAACGAATAGGTTGTGAAAAAAAGTTAAATTAAAGTTGTGGAAAATGTAATTCACAATAACTAATTTATATTTTGTAATATAGTTAATACGATTATTATCAAACATGTTGCGTATAAGTAATTACATTAAAAGCAACTATAACTTAAAAAGATTCTTTAATGCTTATTTACATACTGAGGGAGAAAACTACAATTTCTTTTTCTCCTATAACAAATATCTTCCTCGACCGAATTTAAATATTATTTACTAATTAATGAGCACCATTAGTCAATTTTGACAGTTGTCATTTAGTCAAAGTATACGATTTTATATTTATGTTTGATATCCACTTGTTAACACTCTACTTTATTCCTTAAAGAATATTAAAATCCAAGTCATTGTATATAGTCATTAAATCAATTCTGTACAAATTTTTTATGAAAATTACAAACATAATCTGTGTTGTTTAAGCTATTTCATTGAACTTTGTCAAAGAATTAATTTTCTTTCCACTACTAGCTATGAAGTGGACAATTGTTTGGTGTCAACTGAGAAGCTTTTGGATATTGTAAAACAAATACGGTAAACCCTAAAATCACGTGAGTTCCTTCTGCGTATGCGCATACATCATTACGCATGCACAGAACGTAATTTTAGCGTTTACCGTATTTGTTTTCAGAATTTCCAAAACTTCCTATTATGGGAAACTTAAAAATACAACACTGTTCTTTATTTTCTCAGAAAAAAATCGGCGTATTTTTTCTGAGAAAATAAAGAGCTTTACCACCGCTTTACCACCAAAACCAAAACCAAGACCAAGACCCCCATGACTGAATAATGATCGTCCCGATCAACATTAGGAGCTACCGATGATGTGAAGGAATTATTAGGAGACCATAATTTCAAGTTACTTGCGTCAAATACACTACCAAAAGTGATTGACGTCTTTTACAGCGTAACGATCGTTTCCTAACCCTTGTCCTTAGGTATCAGCTTCTTTTTACCTTTGAGGCAGTTACGTTATTAATAACCACTACATAGTCTCCTACATTGTATGCCCTAGACTCTTGGTAGGATTTATTGTAATGTCGTGTACTAAGCTCGGGATCTCAATTTGCTCAAGACACCTGACCTTGCTATATCTAAATCATACGACGAGTTACCTACAAGAAACTCACTAACATCGTCACCAATTTCCCCTCTTTGGTTTATACCAAACAACAACCGTGGTGGAGTATCACCTGTGGACTTCCAAATGGTATTATTTACAAACAAAATTCCAGTACTTCATCCCATCGATCTGGAGGAAGGGGTATCTAAGTCAACATTGCGATTATTGTACGATTTGTTCTCTCCACCTGCCCATTCGCGGTGTACCCGACGCTACCTTAATATGTTGCATTCCCTTAGCTGTTAGCATGTCTCCAAAACTACTAGACGTAAATGCCGTGCCCCGATCAAAACAACACGCTTCGGAACTCTATAAGCAATAAAATACTTTAAAATGTGCTTCAGCCGTTTCCGTCTTACACCCATACAACTTTATAAATTTTGTAAAACCATCCATCACTACGAAAATATAATTTCTATTAATAATAGTCTTTTCCAATGGCCCTAAGTGATCTCTCTTTCGGAATTGAATGCAACAACCCCTCGCTTTCCGCTTTTGATGACAAAACCAACATTTAAGGCAATTGTCAATGAAATCGCGAATCTTACTTCTCATTCTAGGAAATCAGTATGTTCGAGAAATTAATTCGATAGTCTTATCAACACCTACGTGACCCATATCCGTATGATACTTATTTAGCACTGAAGTTTCCATTACGCGTGGAACATAAAATAATAAGAAAAATGCCAACAGTTAATTGTAACGACATGTGTGCGTTTAAAGTGCATAGCGCTATCTACGCGACAGCTTTAATGCTTGAAACACACGTCGATAAAACCGACACACGTGTGTTTCAAGCATTAAAGCTGTCGCGTAGATAGCGCTATGCACTTTAAACGCACACATGTCGTTACAATTAACTGTTGGCATTTTTCTTAGTTTATACTATTCATACGTGTCAATGTTTTACACGAGATGTCGTACGACACACATTTTACTTATAAACTGATCGTCAATTTTTCGGTATACTAACCCATTTTACAATTCGTAATCCGAACTCACACGATTTTCCAACCCTTCCCGAATAGTTTTAATAATTTCATCGGCTTCCTGCTTAACCGACAACGTGAACTCCAAACTATTAACCCACAAATATCATTATGGATGGTAATCGACTCAATGCTTCTACATGAGGCATACGAGCACCCGGACGATGTTTAACTTCAAAGTCGTAACACTGCAAATACAACACCCATATCATAATCCTAGGCACAACATCCTTCTTAGCAAACATTAAACTTAAACTGTTACAATCCGTAAATATTGTAAACTTAATTCCTTTAAATTGACTTGGAAACAGCTTAACATTATAAATAATTGCCAAAATTACAACTCATAATAGCTGTGGTATTTACATTCGCATTTGGTTGAACATTTGCTGTAATGGCTAACTGGATGAAACCTACCATCATCTTGTTTTTGCATTAAAATACTACCAAATCCATGTGTACTTGCGTTACAATATAATTGCGTTTCGCTGTTTACTGAGAATATCGCTAAAACCTGTTCGCAAACTAATGCATCTTTAATCTGCTCCATTGCCAGCAGATGAACACCCGTAAATTAAAATCTAACGTTTTTCTTTATTGAGTAAAACAACGGTTTCGCAATTATTGAAAAATCCTTTATAAACTTTCTAAAATAGCTAGACAGACCTAAGAAACTGTGCATCTCCTTAGCATCACGCGGTATCGCTACCACTTCAACGTTTTCCGGATTTGGTCGCACCCTTTACTATCTACGACATACCATAAATAATCAATGCTAGTCTGCAAATAAGTGCATTTTCATGCCTATGCTCTAACAAATTATGCGCTAATATTTTAAATACTTGTGACAGTATTTCAATGTATTACAATTTTGGTGGCCACAAGTATATCATCGAGGTATAGTTCCTCCTTTGTGTTTAAGCAGGAAACACCCTTCTATCTTCTTTTAGAAGGGGCAATCAAACACAAAACTTAATGTGCAACTTTGGCAACGTTTCGTGCTCGATGGAAGCACTTCCTCAAACCAGGATATTTTTACCCACACACAATTTCTTCATTAATTGTGCGAAATCAAATGGCGACGCAAGAACTCATACTGCCCTAGGGAGAATTGAATGAAGTAAACAGCCTGTAATTTTTATCTAACGTAATGTTAAAAAAGGATCTTTTAAATCTAACTTACTATAATACATCTTTCCTTTTAACATATTAATATTGTCCTCAATCAATGGCAGTGAAATCTATCTTTAATAGCCACCTTATTTAGACTCCTAAGTCTATAGACATTCATTTTCGTGCCGTTTTATTATTTGCCTAAAACTATAGGCTAAGAATACGGTAAACAACTTAGCTTTACTATCTCCCTATCTACCAAGTCATTAATAATATCATTTACTACTGAGAGCTTTATAGCAGTAAAAATTGTGGCAAGTTCCACAGTCCTCTGCCCCTACATACGAGGATGTATTGATATCTAGTTAGCCTAGACCAGTTCCTTGCATAAACAAAATATTGCGTTACCATAGCAACGAACAATAACTTATTAGAAGTGTCAGTGTAAAGTTTGACGTCAAAAAAGTAAACCAGAGTCACGCAATAAATTAAATGAAAAAGATATCCACCGAAATTGTGAAAATCGAAAAATTGGAGTATCGAGCCATCATCAAGTACCTGTATTTAAAAGGGTTAAGAGGTAAGCAGATTTACGAAGATATGCTTAATACCCTTGGTGATCAATGTCCTTCGTATGCGACCGTCAAAATTGGAATGCAAGCTTCAAAAAGTAAATTTTCCATTGAAGATGATGACCGATCAGGAAGGCCAGTTTCTGTGTCAGTCCCCGAAAATATCGATGCAGTTCATGACATGATTTTATCAGACCGTCGAATTGGGCTAAAACGGATATCTGAAGCACTGAATATTTCATACGAACGCGTTCATCATATGGTTCACGTCAATTTGGACATGAGAAAAATTGCTGCAAAATGGATCCCCAAATGTTTGAATGTTGACCAAAAGCGTGCAAGGGTAGAAGCATCGCGTTCGATCTGTGCTCGATTTGAAAACGATGTAGACTTCTTAAACCGAATTGTTACTATGGATGAGACTTGGGTACATTTCTACGATCCAGAAACAAAGCAACAATCGATGGAATGGCGACACTCTGGTTCTCCAAGACCTAAGAAGTTTCGTGTCCAAAAATCTGCTGGAAAAGTTCTTGCTTCAGTTTTTGGGATTGCCATGGAGTAATCATGATTGATTTTTGGATAAGGGTAGAACAATAACTGGAGATTACTGCATTACTGACCACTCTACGGAAAAATATTAAAGAGAAAAGACGCAGAAAGCTATCCAAAGGTGTTTTGTTTTTGCAGACAACGCCCCTGCACACAAATCTCATGCTGCCATGCAAAAAATTCGTGATTTGGGGTTTGAATTACTAGAACACCCCCTTATTCACCTGATTTGGCTCCGTCCGATTATCACCTCTTTCATCAACTGAAAAAAAAAGTTTAAAAGGTCGTAAATTTTCTTCCAACAAGAAGGTAATAGAAGCTGTGGAAGTGTTCGCTGTAATAAATGTATCCAATTAAGAGGAGAATATGTTGAGTAATAAAATATTTTGACCTTGAAATTTTGTTTAGTTCTATAGTAGGCTAAGTATTTTTCAATATATCCTCGTAATTTTTCTATAAAAAACTTTATCTAAACATTCCCTAACATCTGGACTTACATGTTCATTTATATTTAAACTAATGTCCCTGTTGTTCCCTACATCAATTAATAATAACTCATTAATTGCTTCACTGATTGTATGTTGGACAGTCCTCATTACTAATTTATTTTTATCAAAAATAATATTAATCATAGAGTTTGATATAAAATCACGGCTCAACAAACAGTCATAACCCATGATATCGTCTTTTACTACATGAAAGTTAACATTCATCGTTATATTATCAAGCACAAACTCATCTTTGTACATACCAATGGTCTCTAATTGTCTTTTATTTAATCCTACAAACTTACTCTGTTGGTCATAAGATTCTTTATCTCCATGTGGAACAATCCTATCTTTTATTAATTTTTTTATTAAATTAAAGAGTCCAACTACCTAAATATAGTAAACACCTCGTTTCCATGCTTAATGTTGACTGGCATCGAGTAGTCTGGAGGAGGTGCTTCTTGCCTTTGAATTACCATCGTAAAGCTATGTGCCTCTCTTTGCTTAGCACCTCTTCTTTTCGGACAGTCTGGTTTTGGATAGCCCATTACATTGCATCTTCTTTGTACACCTACAAGAATAGTGAAAAAAAGAATAGTGGAAAACTTTTCGATTTTTTCCAGTTTCTTCTATCAAACTTGCGCATTAAATTAATACGGTTTCTTTTGATTCCAGTCTATTATGTAACCAGTTTAATGCTAAATTACTCAGGAACTTTGTTACCAACAATGCTACCACTTCAGGTCCATTCAATTAATGTTTATCCCTAACTGCTGATCTCTAACAAAGTCTTCAGTCCTCTGGTTAACACTATCAGATTCTCTTCTGCTACCACCTCGTGCATCTATCGCAAAAACGATGTTTACACTTGTACATATTTAAAACAAAATAGGAAACACGCGTTCAACGTTATTATGAGAAACTTAAAACACCCAAGTAAAAAATGCTTAGAGTTCTCCGTTTTACCACCAAAAAACCAAAACCTCTTTCCTCTTGGTTCCTTTCTACATAATACCAACTTATAACTAACCAACTAACATTATTGTCAAGATTCAATAAATTTACTTAAAACTAAAATATCTTACACTCCCTAATCTCATGAGGAGTATAACGCAAAAAACAGGCCGAGGATCCACTCGCAGTAGGTAAAAGTCTGATATTAGAAGAAAGTACTGTTTTATCTACGTCTAACCTATAATCAGCACATTAATTACCAAATAATTGTCTGTCATTAAATTCTGCCCTTTTGATAATCTCACGGTAGTATGAAAAGGGGGTAGTGCTTTCGTCTTCATTTGTTCGTATACAAAAATACAGCGTACTTCATTCCTAAACGGTAAAATGACAACTTGACGGTAGTACTTTGTTCCCTTGTTCATCACCAATTCTCCTGTAACTTTATCATTAATAAGAAACTTGTCAGTCATTCAAATTCATTCGTCTGATCTGTTTTGCAATGAGACGAGTAGTACTCTGGACAGAACGAATGGTTACCAATTATGGTAGGAAGAATGGAGAGGATGTTAGAAGCAAAGAGACTTTGCGTCAGTTCTTTGTTAGGGGTTAGCGCCGCTCAAAGATATTTTCCGGCTCTGTTTATGTTCTTGCTAATTATATCCCTTTGAGATTTAGGGTACCTCGTATTATTAATATGGGAATGATAATATGCCTTGATTCGTACAGTCTATTTTCTCAATAGTAATTCCACTCAGGTAGGCATTGCATTTCATCTGCTTCAACTACGCTTCCATGTTTGTGGCAGAGACGCTTTTCCTCCTCGATACTTTGGGCAACATCCTCTTTTGTTAGCTGCAGAGATTTGAGAGTCAATGATTTCCTCCGCTTTCTGAAATGTCTTCTTATGGATCAAGTCAATTTCAACCATGTTCAGGTTGTAGCGACTAGCAGAATAGCAAGTTCCTCCACAGCATGCCCACAACGCCAGTGCTTGAGAAAGTGGAAGCTTGCTTTTAATTACTGGATGCGTTTAAGAACATCAAAATTCATACCAAAGAACTAATAACACTTTTTTCCAAAAATTCACAGTAAAATCTTTGATAAATAAAGGTTTAATGGCAAAAGTCCATAGTTATCCTATTCTCTTAATGTTTTTAACCATTCATAACTTGTTAGTTTATCCAAAACTTACACAAAAATCAATTAAACCCAACTTACTCAAAACTTGGCGGAGCGTGAACAGTCCAACCTGTGCGAATATTTCCGTATGAACCTTCTACAAAGTATTAGAAAAGTTCAAAAAAATTCAATAAAATCGGTAAAGTCGTTCTGAAGTTAGGCGTGCAAAGAAAAAGAAGGTTCATTTTTATACTGGGTGTAAATAAATAAGTGCGAAAAATTGAAGTGGTGATTCTTTGTTGGACAATAATGTAGGTATTTTATATAAAAAAAAATATATAAGCAACCTCTGCTTAATGACAGCCCCAAAAAAAGTTTTAAATTTTTTTTCTTTGAAAACAAAAAATGCTACAAAACTTAAAATGAGCGAACATTTTTTGCTGTTCAAGAGGGAAAAATAGCCACCTTTAAAATTTGTTTTATTCTGAACTTTTTCCTGTTTCATATTTCATTATTTAAAAATTTGTTTCAGAAAGCTTCATACTTTTCTAAACAAATAAGGTCTTTTAGGTTTTTTTGTAGCATCAACCATTTTTTAGAAAAAAAATGCATTATCAAATACATGGCTTGATGCGGGTAGATTGAAAACTTTAAGATCAGTGCACCGCCCGCCGTCAAGTGTCATGTATAATGCCTGAAGGTGATCATTCTCAACATTTGATATGATTATATTTATTAATTGTTAATTAATTTATAGTTAAATAACGTTTTCAATAAAAATATTAACATGTCCGCCCCCTACTAGATAAATTCGACTAAAATTCTAACATACACGGTTCATACGATAAAACTTGTTACGGTTTTATTTTCAAAGGTAGAACGTATGTTGAGAGCCTTCTTAAAACGTGTGCCGTGTGTATCACGTTACGACGAATTTGCCGCGCATGTTGCTAATTTTCGATTGGTGGAAATAAAATTAACAAAAGTTTTGGAGACGATTAGCGGACATTTTCTTCTTCTTTCTACATGGGTGTTTTAGCGTGCCTCTTGAAGTTAAAATTTTACACATCAATTATTAATGTGTGATTCAAGATTTCCAAGTCGAATTGGTGTTTAAATTTAAATCCGGCCGCATTCACCCAGGTGCGTTGATCTTATATCTTCATCGTATATTACTCCTGGATAACTCCTGGGGGTTGTGGAATGTCTAATTAAGAACCTTTCCTTATAAAACTTCACGGTTATTATTACGGTTTCGCATTCAGTTAAGCTGCCAACAACCGGTGGACAGTACGGTCTGCAGGGGTCGTTCATGCATATGACATAAAACGGTTTCATCTCTAATACTTAAGCAAAATTGTACTCGAGGGTAGACTCCACAACCGACCTTTGGTTTTGTTTTAATCCAGCTCAATACGGGCTAGGGCGCTTTTACATAGGGCGGTTGAAGCTCAAAAGGCCTTTTTGGTTGGTAGGAGGGGTACTTACATTTTTTATTCGAGTTTAAGTTAGTTTTAAGTCACCGTGTGTACAAGTGACGTGTGTACGTAGAAACTTCTTAGTAACCAATCCTCAATTAGAACTAACTTTAACTTAGGTGTAACTAAAAGCTTACCTAAAATTCGACACATTAATTGTGAGCTTTAATTGTTGTTGTTGCTAACGCAGGTAATTATATGCGACAGTCTCTCTATTTCTGTCCCATTCTCCTAGTACTTTAAGATTTGTTTGCTGTATTAAATTGTATGTTTGTCTCTCTGATTTATGTTCGATTTAGCGTATTAGACCTTAAGTAAAACCTGTTGATCTTCTGTTGGTCGGTTTTATTTTTCTATTAACAAGCAGGTGGCTCCTTGTTAGGCAGCAGTCTATTTCTTTACAGTTCTTCAAGGACCCCCTACTCACCGACTAAGCCGGACGCTGCTGTTCTAACTACTACAAATACTGGATCCTCCACAAATTTAATGCGCTACATTGAGCCAAATTTCCTTACTTTTTCTCTCTAAGTTGTACCGCTAGAGCCGTCGCTTTCTTTCGTTTATTTGTAAACAACAACCGTTACAAACTTTATTTTATTTATGGTTGATTCTGCGAAAAAATAAAGAGACCTTATTTGTTTATAAAGTCAATCTATCTGAAATGAAATATAAAACAGGAAAATGTTCAAAAAAACAAATTTTGTTTTCTTCCCTCCACTATATAGAATACCACCAAAATATTCATTTTAATGCTTTTCGGTAACTAATTTCAATGGCTAATTTTAAACTTTGCTTATATGCAGTTTCGATGAACAAAAGTTCATCTATGAATTCACAAACTGTCTGTCTGTCTGTCTGTCTGTCTGTCTGTCTGTCTGGATGTTGTAGCTTTTTCCTGTTGACATTTTGAAAATTTTCTTTCAGTTCCTATAGAACATCAAAATCTAAGACATTTTTGCTTCAATCATTTTTGTCTATCTCATCGGCAAAGTGGTCAAATCGGCTCCCGAAAAAATTTTAAAAATTTTTCAAGCTTTTCAAATTAATCATCAAAATAAATTTTTTAAGCTAAATAAGCAGTTCTTTTGTTCATCCCGGTAATGCAAGCTTGCGCATTCCCAACTGGTTTTATATGAAAGATTGACATTATTTTTCGACAAAAATCACCGCTTTCATTTTTCACACTTATTTATTTACACTGTATAATATAAGATTGAAGTTGCAGATTTTGACTGTATATTCATTGAATAAATATATTAATGCTGCAATCATACGAGCATAAAAAGTAGTGCAATTTACTTATTCGCATGCATATGTATTTTCATTAATGTGTTGTGATGTAAGTGTTATGTATGGTGCTCCAGATGAACAGTATAAATCTGTTTAATGTGGTAACGAAACCGTGTACAATTATGGATTAGTTCATCTTGGTAAAAAGTGCAAAGAATGAATAACTTCTTTCCAGCAATAGTTGTAACTGAATTATAAAATTCATCAAAACCTTCAACTTAGATACACAAAATACAAACTGTACTACAAATTGCGGCATTCCAATCGAACTAGGAAAAAAAATTCGTGGTTTGAAAATAAAACACGTTCATGCGTACCGAATATGCAGAAGTCGGTGCAATAAAATAACGGTTTCCCAGTCTAATTGTTCATCGAACAATAAATCGAACTACATGTCGTGTTGCGCAAAAATTAACAAAAAAACTAGTTGCGACAATCATATTTAATTATGTATTCTAGTTGAGTTTACTTTGATCGCCTGTTTTCTGAATACGTAAAAATAACAGATTGAAATTAAAATAGCGGATCTTTAATGCAAAAGTATGACAACGGGAATAAACGTTGTTCACGCAAAATCAAATATTGTAAAAAAAAATTTTATTTCCAAAGATTACCGTAACTTTCGCATACCAGTAAGAAAAACGTATAAATACCAAATTCTATCAAATAGCATTTAAATACATCGGAAAAAAGTTGATTTGTTAAGAAGTGTGTCATTTTACTTTCCATGAAATCTGGTATATTTTACTTGCAAATAAAGGGAAGCATAATTCGCTATCAAACATATCGATTACGATACTAGTATAATTGCTTCTTCTGAAAAGAAACGTGGAAGGTTATAAATTGAGAGCAGCTGGCTTGCGACCATGACCATGACCATTCATACATTAAGAAATAACACCTTCACTTTGACACTGCCATTCTTGTAGTTAACAAGTTTTCCTTAAAAAAAAAAGATGCACGTGTGTATGAATTTAGTGATATTTTTCATATGCGCGATAATAGTTTTGTGCGGGCCAATTTCGTACGAAGAAAAATTTCCGCAATTGACGATGGATGAAAGTAAAATCAAAGAAGATTATTTTTAAATACTGGATACATTTTTTCTAATGAAACCCGATTAACATCCAGCCGCAAATTAAAAATAAATTGTCGTCGATAATTAATTTTTTTCACATTTGACTATTACATACATACTGTGTGGTTGGGCCTTATCTTTCTAATTGCAGATGAATTTTCTTAAAAAAAATTTAAATTATGTTATGGGCTTATATAAATACTTTATTTTACAATTCTATGTACTCTTTTGTGAAGAAAAACAGGACAACAGGATTTTCCTAAACAATATTTTGAACGTGATGAGTACAACAGCTTTAAATTGTTAATGGTTTCGAATGCCCCATTTTTCCTTTACTTTAGTTTATATTTGTACGCTAATGTTAATTTCAAACCAAAAAGTAATTTTGCAGTACGGAAACGGTTTCCACGGAGGATTAAATCTTAATTTGCTTATAACATTGATTATAAAGTTACTCTTATAATAAAGCATGTTAAATTAACTAAATAACAACGTAGTATTCAAAAGCAGTAGTAATTACTGTAATGTTTTAAAAAATTAAAATCATTAGGAACGTGCGTGATCAGAATTAACGTGTTCCTTTAATAAGACTTTAATTAAAAACTAGTTATTTTGTCTATTACTCAAAAACTTTTTAGCTTCTAAATAAAGAAAGAAATAATTAGTTTATGTGTGAAAGCTGTTTATGATGAACTAAAAATTAAAAAATATTTTACATCTAGGTATACAAAATAAAATACATTGATAGTTTAAAGAAAAATGAATCAATTATAAACAGCTTTACAAGAATGGGATAAGATTGGCAAGTTGTACAGCACCACTATTTGTAACTCTACTCTTAAATTGATAAATCTTCTTATTCATCAACTAAGAAAAAGAGATTTCAATAATTGATAAAAAAAAATCACAATGATCTTTAACGATTCGTTACGTCATATACTAATTATTATAAAAGATTTTGCGCTAACAGGGTTTCGGTTTTATTATTACGAATAAACTCCATAATTATGGTAAAATATGTGTATTTATAACGCACATAAATGTTACATAATTCGAGAAAAAAAGTTTTTATTTTAGCGTTGTAAGCCTATAAGAAAGTTTAATACAACCTTATCCTCTTTATTTCTATTTTGCATAAATTTGAAAGCATAAAAAATTGTAGAGCACCTACTAAATTTTTTTTTCAATTTTCAAAAGAAACTTAATATTTTAGTTTTTGAACAACTTTTAAATTGTTTAACGTTATTTTTGTTCAAAAATTATTTCTTTTATTGAAAATATCTTATCTAATCGGAAGTTTTGAGTTTATGTTGAAGATAAAAGCAGTAAATTTAAATTTAATGGTCTTCCACAGGGGTTGGTTCTTGCACCTATTCTTTTAATGCATATATTTCTAATCTTCCTTCTTTACAATGTCGAAAATTCGTGTGTGCCGATGATATGGCAATTTCATTTCAACATTCGGATTTTTTCGAAATTGAAAGAAAAGATAATGGACAGAGGTTTTTTATTTTCATTTAAGTAATAGAGAAAAGTAGAAAACGTAATGTTATCTTTAATAATACAAAGTTAAACCATAATTTTAACCCAGTCTATCTGGGAGTAACTTTAGATACGTTTTTAATTTACAAAGTTCATTTAGAAAAAGTCAAACAAAAATGAAAACAAGAAATAATGTCATTAAAAATTAGCTGGAACAACTTGGGGAGAAGATGCAAAGATACTTCGTACAGCTGCATTGGCATTACTTTATTCTACATAATCATCTCATTGATGATACAACAATAGAAGTTCCGTGCTTTGATCAAAAAGAAAATTTGATCAATAGTAAATCGCATAAAAACAGGCCATTCAAAAAGCAACTCTATGTTGTTTAAATAGATGACGATTTCTAATCTAAATTGTGACTATGGAAACGAACCAGAGACGGTTGCATATTGTGGGGATTGTCAATTAACCAAGTTTAAAGGAGGGTTTGTAAACATTCATAATTTAACGGACGAAGCTATATTATGGCTTACTAATCTAAAGAATATCTGAAGTTAAGCAATGTTTTTTATTCTCTATACTAATTATCTGTTTTTCCATTATTTGGTTTCCTATTTCTTTAACCTACTATTTTTTTTCGTCATTGTCGTGACTGGCACTTGAACCGGTCTATTATATGTCGTCATGCAACGGTTGTTCTGTTATATTTTATGTTCTTCTTTACCTAATTAATATTATTACATATGAATACTAAAGTGGGTAAGGGTTGGCATGTTTAGGTGTTAGTGGTTTTCCTAAACCTTGAAGCAAATGCTTTGCCAAGACGAACCAATCCATAATTGCACACAGTTTGGTCACCACACTATACAGGCTAGTACTGATCTTCTGGGGCACCATACATAACACTTACATCACAATAAAATATTAAAATGTACCATACAAAAAATAAACAAATAAACTAAATTGTGTGATAGGTTGTAATAATTTTGGAGAAAATAAGATACTGTACTTATCGCGACGATCCTGTGGAGGAATAAAACTGGGTAATAATAACGTGATTTTGCACAAGCGGTTAAATGTACGAAATTAACATTCTTAAAATGGTAAGATTGATTGAAATAAATTAACTTATTCAAAAATAAAAGGAAGAATTGCAGCATGTAATGGTCTATAAATAGAAGTACCCATCGATTTCCACTAGATCATCTTGATTTTTTTTTATCTTACGAATATTTTTTCAGGAAAAATATTATATGTTCTATACGGTAATTTCAAATATTTAATATCTATTATAATACACCATGCTGTTTCAAGATTTTGTTACTAAATGAAATAGTTCCCTCTTCATGAAGCTTAAAATTATATTCGATAGTCTCATCAATTTCAGTTGATTGTAATGTCTTTTCCCTGTATTTAATTAGTCGATTAAGTACTATAGTTTTTTAAATAATTTGTAATTATCATTCAACTAATAAAAAAAAAACTTAATGAGTTATAATACTCGAATAGAATACAGTTGAAACAGAATTACCAATTAAAATAAGTAAAATTAAAATAAATTAATTAAACATCAAAATTATTTTTATTATACAGGGTTATTCACCGAACCCGTTCATTAAAAGTTTATTCGGATGTAATTTAGGTACGCCTTTAAAAATTTGGGGTTAAGTTTGGTTTCAACTGTACTTTTTTCCAAAATATTTTAACTTTCTGTCACTTCCGGCTTGACCGAAATTATTGTTAACTTGCTTGTTTTCAATGGAATGTCCTATATATTTTTTCATTTTTGAGATTTTGACTTTGTATAAAAACGTACCTCCTACGTAACCAGTTTTGAAATAGAATATTTCTTTAGTTTTTGAAAATTTGATTCTCATTTTTAGCAAAATGTTGAAAAAGATTTATTGGTTTTGGTCAGAAACCTAAAAGTTCGTTTCAATTCTCTTGAATTATGCCTTGTTCATTGGCGGCAAATGAGGATGTCGTTCATAAACAAACGACAGGTTCTCTCCAAAATTTTGTAACATTCTCCATGAATATAAAACAAATTGAGAATATCGTTTGAGTATTCTTCCATGATAAATATAAACTATTATTTTGCTAGTATCAGTGCCGACATACAATACATACTAATTGTATGTCATGTTTGACAGCTTTTCCATAGCTTACGAGGTGGAGGTAAAAAGTTTAGCCGCATACATTCAATCGTTTTAAAAAGACTTAATTATCTCAAAAACGGTCAGGAATAGATATAAGTAACCTTAATACAATTTGATACAGAATTAAGTCCTGGACTTCATTACACTTAAAGTTACAGGGTGTCCTATTTAAGAAAAAATTACTTTACCGATATTGGAAATGCAAATGTTAGCCACTGAATGTTGAATACCCTGTATAAAAACAGACAATTAAAAAAATGTAAACTTAGGACTCTTTTTCAACATTTTGCCAAATATGAGTAACAAATTTTCAAAGGCTAAAGAAATATTCTATTCCAAAACTGGTTATGCAGGAAGCACGTTTTTATTCAAAGTCAAAAAATCTCAAAAACGGTAAATATAGGTATATGACATTATACATTATATGTGTTTATAATTTCACGCCGAATCTAAAATTGAAATAGGACGTTCTATTTAACATAAGCAAGTTGACAACAACTTTCGGTTAAACCGAAACTGAAGAAAGTTAAAATATTTTAGAAAAAAAGTACACTTAAAACCAAACTTAACCCTAAATTTTTAAAAGCGTATCTAAATTACATCTCAAACAACTAACTTTTAATGAACGGGTTCGGTGAATAACCCTGTAGTGCTTTGTGTGTCTCTCATGTTGATTAAGACACTCTGGAATTGTCCTCTATATATCATGGGTAGTAGCTGTATTTTAACCGCGTTCAAATCACAAAAGTTTTTCGAACACAAGTTTCTCATCGTAGTAGTAGTTCCTATCTTGATTTTATTAGTGTGTCATAAACTTGACCTTAAACAAAATTATGGTGATTACCTCAAGGGACCATTAAGACCAATCCTTCGGTCTTCAAAAGCTGCATTAATTGGGAGTAAACTTGTAAAGTAGAGTGTGCTCATGCAGAACCGTCTAACTGATATTATCATTTTTTCTTTTGCTTTGAAGTGTCAAGAAAATGTGTAGTAATGTTTCTTAAAAATTACATGTCTCTTTGACATTATCTAGTTTGGTCTCGTGTATCGTAACACGTCCGAAAATTTATTTGCATTAATGCAACTTTGTTGACAGATGTGTATAGCAGTTCCATAAGTCGATCCTTCAATTATTATAGCCAACTAAGTAATTGACAGCCCGCTTTTGTACGATAGTGAACTTACACTTAAATTCTCTCACTGTTGAAGAGTTCCAAAAGGACAAAACAGTTGCAAAGTGATTCTTGGTGTTTGTTTGCTTTACTGGTTTTTACCAACACTTAGTTGGCTATAATAATCGGAAGATTGACTTATGTAACTGCTTAAACATCTGTCGACAAAGTTGTTTTAAATTCTAGCGTACACATTATAAATTGTTGTTAAAGGTACAGAACACATTAAAACTAAATTTGTTCTGAAAACGTGCTCCGCTAATCGAACGAGGCATTTTCTGTCGCCTAGTAATTAAGGTTTTTACTATTCACGATTATTCCTTCTTAGTTAAATTTGGACTTGTTCGTCCAAATAATTTTTGCCAAAAACGTTTCATGTTCAACTACATATGGTCACAATTACTTAAATTTAGACTATGTTGGTGAAACCGAGGATTAGCATTGTATGCACAGATGTGGTAGAAACTACTAAACCTCGCGGTGCTGATTGATTTCAACTTTCAAAGTGAGTAGTAAAATAAACCAAAACGTATATTAGGTTTCTTCATTTTCAGTTTCTGGTTTCTAGCAAATTCAGTTTCAGTGTGAGCAGTAAAATAAACTAAAACGTTTATTACGTTTTCTTCATTTTTGGTTACTGGTTTCTGATAAAGTTCAGGCTGCCAGTTCTCTCAAAATGTTCAATTTGAAAAAATTTGGTCATATTTGTTAATGATAGATTTGGGTATCTCTTATTAAATAATCGGTATTTTCTATTTTCAAATTTCCACATTCACCATGAATATACAATAAATTTAGAATGTCATAGAGCGGTTTTCATTATTTATTTATCAATTAAGAAAAAATACTAAACTTTATGGAAGACATTCCTAGTATAATTGTATAACCTTCTTTCGTGTAATATGTAACAACAATGATGCATTTACAACAAAATATTAATTTCATTAAAATTGCAAAAGTAATAATTCAGTCGGTCCGGATGGGATTTCGAATTCATTACTAAAACAATGTGTTTACAGTATTTCTAACCCTTTACACATTCTGTTTAATCGATCTCTTTCTGAAGGAATATTTCCAACATCATGGAAATCTAGTTATATACAACCAATTTTTTAAGAATGGTGAACGAACTGATATTTGTAATTATAGAGGAGTAAGCTTACAATCTGCAATTCCAAAACTAATGGATAAGTTAATAACGTCGCACCTGTCTCTATTTTGCAGTTCACTAATAATTGAGGAGCAACATGGGTTTTTTAAGGACGGTCGGCAATCACTAATTTACTTGTTTTCAATAATTTTGTGTTGGATGCATTGGAAAATCATCAGGGAATTGATTGCATTTATACAGATTTTTCCAAAGCATTCGATAAAGTAAATCATTCATTGTTAATAAAAAGTTGAAATTTATTGGATTCTCTAAGCAAATAGTGGACTGGCTTGATAATTACCTGTCAGATCGTGTACAACGTGTCAGAATAGGACCAGTCATATCTAAAAAAAAATTAATGTATATTCAGGGTGCCCCAAGGCTCTCATTGTGGACCTCTTTGTGTTTTATTATTCATTAATGATATTAAATCGGTTTTGAATGATTGTAGATTTTTATTATTTGCTGATGATTTAAAGATTTTTAAAATTGTGGATAATAATAATGATTTCTACGGTTTGCAAAGCTGTATCAATAAGTTGTCGGAGTGGTGTATAACAAACAAATTACCATTAAATGTAAAAAGTGTTTTCATATGAATATATCTAGAAAGCGAAATATTAGTAAATATAATTATAATATTGATGGTATTCCCCTAAAGAATGTCCAATATTATCAGATTTATTGAATTTTTATACAATTGACAGAAATATGGCGATAACAAGATCACATTATATTTTTCGTTTAAATTTTAATGCAACAAATTATAGATATTTTTCTCCAATAGCACGTATGATGAGACAAGCTAATGTTTTTTCAAGTAATAATCATTTTAATTTATTTTCACCATCATTGTATTCTTTTAAATTAGAGCTAAAAAAAATTATGTAAGTTTTCGTAGACAGCAAATTTTCGATTGTTAATTATATTAGTCTTAGAATTATATATTTTGAGTTGTACTTACCATATTATATTAAAACCTATTATATTATGTTTTGTAAAAGGCGGTTGCCGTTTATAACAAATAAAAAAAAAAAAATAACTAAAAAACTACAAAAGACAAGGTAAATGAAAACCTATACCAACTCAAGTAGAATCTAATTCTTCAATTTAATAATCAAAAGTACTGATAAATAATTATCAATTAAAAAACAAAGTATTTCAACTTTAAACATTTATCATTTTGAATTTATATTTTGATTATCAACAGAAAGACTTGGTCAGGCAGGTTAGTTGTTAATAAACTTAAAAGTGTTCTGTTAGTAGTCACACTTAATAACTTTTCTTGGACACATTTTTAGGGCGCTATCAAAAGCTTTTTACATCTACGCCACGAATAGTAGTTTTTAAGTCAATTAAATCTAATAATCAGTCTTTTAATACTTTTCGTCTTTAAACACAAACCTTATAAAAATTGCTATCTGAGGCTGATCAGTGATATCCTTTGACTCATCAAATTTCAGACTAAATAGTACACATTTGTTTATATATCTTCTTACAATTGGATTGATAAATTTTCTGCGACTTGTAAACAGTGCGATCGAGACAAGTTCTGACTTGTAGAACGTAATCGCAATGGTTATGTTAGCATTATTGCGGTATACATTTCTTGCAAGAAGAATTCCAAATGAAGGAAATTAAATATATACCTCATATTTTGAACTTCAAAATTCATTTATGTATTCAAACATGTGAGAACAGTTCGATGTAAAATTTTGAAGGGTTTCCAATTTTAATTGAAAAATAGTAGTTGTAATTTAGTAGGCAGATGTAAAATGTATTTTAGATTAATTGTAATTTAGAAATGATCCAAAGTATTTCATAATTTTGAAGTGTAATTCAGAAAACATCAAATTTAATTCAGAAAGCATCAACATAATTTGGATCATTTTTAATAGGTATGCCTTAACTTTTGATTTGTATGTTGAAAACTATGTATTAGAATTTGACACCTATTGTTTCAAGCGTATTAAATTCGTTTCTCAATTTAGATTGGTTCACACACATTCATTTTGTTTAAATGATCGGTTTTTATTTCCTCCTTTAGTTGTTCATTCTAGGACATATAAAAAAATTGTCTTCTAGATTTTGTTTCCGGTACATTGTGTTGTAGGTTTCCATCTGATTTTTTCTTATTTGAAAATTATACCTGTAATTTTACATGTTTAAAGATTGTATCGGCAGAGATATTGAAAGCTATTTTTTTGCAAAGATAATGAAAGTGAAGCCAGTTTAAAAACCAATAATGGCCACCGGTCACACTAGTGATCATGACAACTCATTTTTAATGAGGTTAAATACGCGAAATCTAAACTTCTCGTCAAAATTAGCAGATAATATAAAATGTAACAACTTGAGAAGAGTTTAACCGATTTTAATGTTTTGTTTTTATTGTTTACATTGAAGTTTCAGAAACCCAAATACTCTTAAATTAATTTTTATTGAAACAATTTCAATGATATAGAGGGTGATATTTGATATTTTCTATTTGTTGCAAAATAGTTCCATCCTTACGCAATATTTTTCTTTTTTGTCGTTTGATACTTGGTCACCTCGCCTACTTTGCTCGTTTGATGATAATGCAAACAAGTGCTGCCCTGTGTTCAGACATTTAAACGTTGTTGGAATACGTTACTTATTATTATATTATAAACTTTATGACAAAGACATCTAAGTTTGGTGTTATGATCAAATAAAGAAGTGTAAATAGGTCCAAGTATCAAAATGTTTTGTGTCTGAGTTGGGCGTTGTAACCAAGTAGAGAGTCGTTTTGGAACAACCGTATTTAGGGTTGTGTACAAGATGCCACTACAAAAATTGGATGATGTTTCTATCAGGCGTTGTGTCCAGTGGGCGAAGAAGGGTTTTTATCATGGAGTTGTAAATTTTATGTTTGCTTTTTTTGTAGTGTTTTTTGACCATAATATTTCATTTAAAGCACCTATGAGTTTTCAACTTTGTGTGATTTTATTTTGTATTTCTATATCCCCAAATATTTGTATTGATGCACCCCTTCAACTATTATGCCGTTCTCCAATGTTAGTTTTTCTAATTTTGTTCCAACACTCAGGTATTCCGTTTTTGTAACATTTATCTCTAGTCCCCCCTGGCAATACGCTTCTATTAGTTTTCTACCATGCATTCAATGTCCTCTTTTGATTATCCGATTCTGGTGTAAAGGTTATATGTTCTTCTTTAAAAAAATTTGCAAAATATTGATTCCAATATTCTATACTATTTGTATTTAGTTTTATCTTTTCTCTTACTGGTGCTTTTACGTTCTTTATAAACTTCCATACTCTGAATAAAGGTTTTATCTTTCTTCCTCTATTATCCGTCGTATTTCTTTTTGGATATCTTTATATTCCTTTTTACATATTTCACTCTTTGTATCTAACCATTTTAAGCACGCTATTTTCTATTTTTTTATTCTGTTCTTCTATTTTTTCCGACCACATAAAATTGTTTGTGAATCTATTGTCACTTTCACCTAGTGTTTCTTTGGCGGATTGATTTAAATTGTCAGTTTATACAGTTTTTCCACTGTGTTAGGGGTATTTTCTTTCAATTTTAATTTTTCAAGTGACTTAGCGTTTGTTCCTTCATCTAATTTACTGTTTTTTCAAGTTGTAATAATGTTGGCACGTACCATGTGATGATCACTTCCACATGAAGCACCTCAATACACTCATTCACATGTCTATAAGTCTGGTAGAGGTTTTTCAAGTAATCAATTATCGATTGTAAATTTCGTTGTTTTAATGTCCAGGTAAATTTGTGTATTTTTTTCAGTCTAAAGTAACCATTGGTAATATGTAGCGAATTTTGTTCACACAGACTTGTTAATCTCCTTTCTTTGGCTACACAGCTATAAAAATGTATATATTCTCCTACGTTTTTAGTTCCGCTTCCTTTTTCGGTTAGTATTGCTATGTCAGATTTATAATGTTGTAGTTCTTGTAATATTTCTGTAATTTTCCATCTCACCCCTTGGGTATTCCATGTGATGAAGTTTTTGGATTTCTTTTGTGTTGGATTGGGATTTAAGATAGAGCTGATTTTATTCTTCGCAGAATTGCCCCTGCCCCGTATCCATTGGGGTTTCCTGAGTGGATTTCTACCCGAGGATATTTCCTTTGAAGTTTCAGTCTGCATGCAATAATTTTTGCTCTTTGTTATTTTTCTATGGGCCGGATTGCTTACGCCTGACGCCACAACCCCATTAATGGAGGATCTTACATTCAGCCCACCATTCTGGGTCAGAAGCTGTTGGTTCATTCGCTCTTTACCAGTTTTTACCTATAACCCTCACAAGGTGCTATTGGCCGGGTCAGCCAAACCCTGTTTTTTTCAAGATTATTATTTCTCCCCCTCCTCCTTTCTCACATCAATTGATAAGACACCAGGCTTGGAATTGGTTCAGCGGAGTTAGTAAGGTAAAAGAAAATTTTAGCTACGGAGATGGATGCCATAAGAAGATCGACCAGAATATCAAAATTAGAGCATAAAACAAACGACTATGTCAGAAGATTAATGGAAGTAAAGAAGAACGTCATATAAAGGTAGAGGAAAAACAATTAAAATGGTATGGACATATCCAGATGATGTTCGAAGGAAGACTACCTAAACAAGTATACGAATGTAAACCACGGGGAGAAGGAAAAAAGGTCAAGGAAAAAATTGAAACAAGGAATTCAAAATCCATGAATGAAAGGCAACTGAACGAAGGGAAATGGAATGAAAGAAGACAATGGAGATTGGGAATCGCAAGCCGTAAAACGCTATAAGGTAATATTGTCAATCAAAACAACACCTAGTGGCGTGGAACTCTATATTAAATCATCATATAAATGTAAGCAAAGAATGAACAAACATGAAAAAGAACCAATCAACAAATTCTAAAAAGAACTGATTTGCTTAAAAGGATTAAATATTTGCACAATTTGAAACGAAAATAAAACAAAACAAGGAAAGGACATAATATACTAGATAGCGCAAATTGAACCTAAACTTCAAGACTACTTGGTTAATAAATTACCAAAAATCCAAGCCCAGTTTTTATTTGAACACTCGCTATATTCATTATTTTTTTTCAAATGCTTTCTTGCTTTTTTTAATATAAACTATATGCCTACACCTTTACGAGATCAATAACTTAATGTTGGTGATATTATTTCTAGTGGTGGCAACAAAAATCGATTAATCCGTTAATCGATTTCTATAATCGACTTTTGATTTTTTAAATCGCTTTTGAAGTCGACTTTAAAATCGGTTTTGAAATCGTTTTTTTAAAATCGTTTTTTGTCGATTTTTAAAATCGCTTTTAAGTGGATTTTATAAATGGATTTTTTGATTCAATTTTTTAAATCGGTCCTTAAAATGGTGTTTTTTCATCAACTATTGTAATGGCGAATTTAAATGCTGTTACTATTATTAATTGATTTTTAAAAAAATCCGGAAAAAACCGCTGAGTAAAAAATGTCAGAAAAAATACACGCATAAAAAGCCGGAGGAAAAGAAGCCAGCAAGAAACAGTAAGAAACCAGTAAGAACAAAATGGCTTGAGGTTAATGTCTAATGTGTCATTTTAAGCGAACAAACGATCGAATTTTGATACCTTAGCAGAGGCCCGTTTCGAGTAATTCTGACTCCAGGGGCAGTATTTGAGGAAATAATGTTCACAATGAGCCATTTATTACGGTTAGTTTTTCTATTTATATTAGTCAAAGGTTTGGGCCAAAACGCAGAATCTTCTAACACGCTTATACTATGTGTATACTACTATCACAAAAGTCTTCGTTCATAGTTTCATATAAGGTTTTTAAGTGAGACTATATTAATAAATTTACAATAATAATGCAATTATATTTTTCAATATAACAGAAAGTGTTGGTAAAATAACGTGTGGTGGGGTGATATAAATATAACTTAAAAATTGACAGAAATAAATGTGTTCTTATACCGGGTGTCCCGTTAAGGTCGGCCACCGGCTATATCTCGGGAACTATTTGTCTTACAACTGTCGGAAAAAAATCTTGATTAGTAAAGTTGCTACGAGAAATTACTGGAAAATATTTTGAGCTTCTAAGTGCACTGCTAGGGGGCGTATTTGCGAATCAAAATTTAATAAATCCGAATTACTTCAAATATGAACAGTGAAGATAAGACAATTGGAACGTTTTGGGATTCTCCGGTTAACACTCTACAAATTATTTATTTAACATTTTTCCCTATTTCGTCAAATAAGGGGTGGGGAAGGGTTAAATCTTATTGGAGAAAAAGTTCGATAACGTCCGACTACCTTAACCGTTATCGACTAACATTGTCTTATTGGAATGCTAATAGGCAGCCGCCTGATTTTCAGTAATAACACCGAAGATTTTATTCAAGACCAAACCGCCAGATGGCGGGCATTGGCGGCTTTGGCCGGTTACCTAATTTTCCATGAAAAATTAAATGAAAGGCTAATGTTTTCATTTGCTCATCTTACTACCAATGAAATTACCTAAAATATGGCGCAAACCGCAAGTCTCTACCTTTTTCAAAATAAAGTTATGAACAAAAATAGGTTAAATTTTACTTTCCTAGTGAAATTCCAAATAATTCATATTTATCTTACAAATATCAAAATTTTTAGTTTTAATTCAGCAAATGTTCAAAAATACCACCGTTGTTGTTGATGCAACTTCGAAGTCTTCGTCTGGTTCCAAAAACAGCAGCTTCAATTTCTGCCACAGAAATCGATGCAATCGCATTGTGGATTCTATGAATCATGTCTTCGCGTGTGGTTGGCCGGGTCTGGTAGACAATATCCTTTAGTCGTCCCCATAAATAAAAGTCTAACACGCTTAAATCAGGGGATCTGGGTGGCCAGGGAAATAAACTACCCCGCCCTATCCATTTATTCGGAAACTGAATATTTAAATAATCCCTCACGTTTGCAGCATAATGGGCAGGGCAACCATCGTGTTGAAACCACATGTTTACACGAGTATATAAAGTTACCTCCTCCAACAGAATTGCTAAAGAGTTTCTTAGAAATTCTAAATACCTTACTCCGTTCAGAGTCTCGTCAAAAACAAAAACAATAATTTTATTTTCGATAATGCCGCACCATACATTTACACTGAATATATTTTGGTTATCAATTGCAATCATCCAATGGGGATTACTTGCCGACCAGTAATGGCTATTGTGCAAGTTGACTTGACCTCTGCTAGTGAACGTAGCCTCGTCTGTCCATAAAATTTGAGCAAAAAATTGGGATTTTCTCTGTCCATTTGAAGCATCCAGTGGCAGAAATCTAACCGTTGGTCAAAATCAGGTAGTGCGAGTGCTTGATGCAGTTCAACATGATATGCATGTAATTTTCCTTCGATTAAAATTCTGTGAATAATCGATCGAGGAAGTCTCAGATCTCTCTCTACATCCCTTATACTACGTTTAGGATAAGCTTCCACATAAGCAAGCACGTTGATAATATTATCTGCACTTCGTGATCTCCGAATTCTATGTTGAGCTGGTATCGGCAACACTTGTCCAGTTTCTCGCAGACGTCTTGACAAACGCCTAAAAACCCTCCGTGAAAAATGTCGCCTCTCCGGATGTCTTACCGCGTACTCTCGCGCGGCAATAACTGCGTTTTCCAAACTTACAAAATACACTGCTAACATGTCATAAGCTTCAGCAATAGTGTACGACATAATGGTCAAATTGTTTACACAGTTTTTAATTACAACGGCACAAAATCGCAAAACAAGTATTGTATTTTACCAGCGAAAACTAATGACAGCTAAACATTGACAAATTAATTTGTTTATTTTCACGGCTTACTTATTATTAAAGGGTATGTTATGTTATTTTACCTTACATAAGCTGCGACTTCAAAGTTACGTTATTTTTACGTTTGGATTAAGGGGGTTAGTTTTATGTAATATGTAAAATATCCGAATATTTTAGAATTTTATTAGGAAAATTAATTGTTTAACCTATTTTTGTTCATAACTTTATTTTGAAAAAGGTAGAGACTTGCGGTTTTTGCCATATTTTAGGTAATTTCATTCGTAGTAAGATGAGCAAATGAAAACATTAGCCTTCCATTTAATTTTTCATGAAGAATTAGGTAAACGACTAAAGCCGACAATGCACGCCATCTAGCGGTTCGGTCTTGAACAAAATCTTCGGCGTTGTTACAGACAATTAGTCGGCTACCCACTAGCATTCCAATAAGACAATGTTCGTCGATAACGGTTAAGGTAGTCTGACGTTATCGAACTTTTTCTGTAATAAGATTTAATCCTCCCCCTCCTCTTATTTGACGAGATAGGCCAAAATGTTAAATAAATAATTAGTAGAGTGTAAACATGAGAATCTCAAACCTTTCCAATTGTCTTATCTTCACTGTTCATATTTGAAGTAATTCGGATTTATTAAATTTTGATTCGCAAATACGCCCCTAGCAGTGCACTTAGAAGCTCAAAATATTTTCCAGTAATTTCTCGTAGCCACTTTACTAATCAAGATTTTTTTCCGACAGTTGTAGGACAAATAGTTTCAGATATAGCCGGTGGCCGACCTTAGCGGGACACCCGGTATACTTTGAATTCTATACTTTGAACCAAGTGACTACTTTGTGAAAAAAAAATTACCAAATGTCAAAGAAAATTCCAAGACTTACCGGAGTTATTGGTGACAAAACACTGCTAACTAAAAGTCAAAATTTAGTGTGGACTGAACTATTTATTATATAGAACTGTCAAATAAAGATTACATATTTAAGTACTTGATTTGTGCTACTGTGCTAATAAAACACTCGTGTCTAAAATATTCATTAAAAGCTCGTTCATTGTACGATACACTATTACGTTACAATTACAAGGATGTATTAATATCTAGTTAGCCTAGACCAGTTCCTTGCATTAACAAAATATTGCGTTACCATAGCAACGAACAATAACTTATTAGAAGTGTCAGTGTAACGTTTGACGTCAAAAGTAAACCAGAGTCACGCAATAAATTAAATGAAAAAGATGTCCACCGAAATTGTGAAAATCGAAAAATTGGAGTATCGAGCTATCATCAAGTACCTGTATTTAAAAGGGTTAAGAGGTAAGCAGATTTACGAAGATATGCTTAATACCCTTGGTGATCAATGTCCTTCGTATGCGACCGTCAAAAATTGGAATGCAAGCTTCAAAAGAGGTAAATTTTCCATTGAAGATGATGATCGATCGGGAAGGCCAGTTTCTGTGTCAGTCCCCGAAAATATCGATGCAGTTCATGACATGATTTTATCAGACCGTCGAATTGGGCTAAAACGGATATCTGAAGCACTGAATATTTCATACGAACGCGTTCATCATATGATTTACGTCAATTTGGACATGAGAAAAATTGCTGCAAAATGGATCCCCAAATGTTTGAATGTTGACCAAAAGCGTGCAAGGGTAGAAGCATCGCGTTCGATCTGTGCTCGATTTGAAAACGATGTAGACTTCTTAAACCGAATTGTTACTATGGATGAGACTTGGGTACATTTCTACGATCCAGAAACAAAGCAACAATCGATGGAATGGCGACACTCTGGTTCTCCAAGACCTAAGAAGTTTCGTGTCCAAAATCTGCTGGAAAAGTTCTTGCTTCAGTTTTTGGGATTGCCATGGAGTAATCATGATTGATTTTTGGATAAGGGTAGAACAATAACTGGAGATTATTATTCGACATTACTGACCACTCTACGGGAAAATATTAAAGAGAAAAGACGCGGAAAGCTATCCAAAGGTGTTTTGTTTTTGCAGGACAACGCCCCTGCACACAAATCTCATGTTGCCATGCAAAAAATTCGTGATTTAGGGTTTGAATTACTAGAACACCCCTCTTATTCACCCGATTTGGCTCCGTCCGACTATCACCTCTTTCCTCAACTGAAAAAAAGTTTAAAAGGTCGTACATTTTCTTCCAACAAGGAGGTAATAGAAGCTGTGGAGGTCTGTTTTGCAGAGCAAGAAGAAACATTTTTTAAAGGTCTAGAGACGTTGCAGGTTCGCTGTAATAAATGTATCCAATTAAGAGGAGAATATGTTGAGTAATAAAATATTTTGACATTGAAACTTTGTTTGGTTCTATAGTAGGCTAAGAATTTTTCAATATATCCTCGTATAATAATGTTATTAATAATCCTCATTTAAGCGATTACGTAAGAATTAATGAAGGTAGTACATGTTTACAGTTACCTAGCATTAATCTTTTATCAGATAATTAAAAAGTGAATATAAACCACTTATTTTATTATGACATGTAGCAGGTGCGTGTGTAATTAATTGAATGCTATGTTTCTAGGAAAAGGAAAAAGAAGAAAAAACACAAACAAGATTTATTGAGCAGGATTCTACCGATGTTAATAATTCCTTTTTTTGTTATAAACTGCAATTATTCCAATGATTCTTACAGCTTTAAAGTTTATGTTGCTTAAAAGTGCGTTCATAGGAAAAATTGCAATATTATTGGAATTAGTAAATATGCTGATGAAAAAGATGAATAATGGAGGGTTATACACGCACAACTTTAACCTAGGTCGCAACCCCATTGATGAAGAAGTGCTTATGGAGGAACATTATGGGTATAATGGTATTGGTGGTAGTGAATATGGTGCTTATATAAACAGAAGGAAAAGGAACAGTTAATTTTTTTATAATTAAACTTGTAAATAGTAATTTGAAATTGAGTATGTGTCTGTTCGAACGATTTGTGTGCAATAAAGAAATATTTAAGTAAAATTGTGTAAAAATTCGGCAATTGTAATTGTAATTATGCGTTTGTTATATAACTTAGTTATTTTCCTGCTTATCTATATGTTTGATAATTTTTGGCGACTTTCAATTTTAAATGTTATTTATAGCATTTCTCATTTCTTCAATATTATTTCTTCTATCGTTTCTTCTATATGTGTTTGTATATATTTGTAGTTATTGTCTATTTCAATATCGATTTCTCTCTTTTTTGTGTTGGTCATAACAATTCCATGAAGTATTCTCACTATCTTTCAATTACTGCTTTATCTTCTTTAAGTGCTTTGCTCTTTACTAGTGATTTTAGTGCCGTATAGAATAGTTTTGGTTTTCTGTGCTGTTTTTCCATCCAGTTTTTCTTTTTTTTAGGCTTTTATTATCAAATTTTTAACAATAGTCTTTTGGTTTTGATATTTGTTATATGTCTTGTGCTTTCTATTATTAAGACATTCTTCCCATTTTCTCCTTTTTATTCTTACTTGTTTCCGTGTGTTTTCATTCCACCATGTCGTTTGCTTGTACCTAAATTTTCCTCCCAAGCGTTTTCCATTGTCTTTCTTTTCTCAGTTATTCTTACGTTATAGCGCTTATTTAGTTTTTCTTCATACTGTTTGTAAAGTTCTTATTGTTTCATATTGTAGCTTCCTTCTTTGTGCGACTTTGGTCTCGGTTTGTTTTGTTCTGTTTTTGTTATTCTTGCTAGTATCATGTAATGATCACTATTTAATTCAACCCCACTTTTTACTCTTACATCTGTTATTTCTCTACAAGTTACTTTAGCTAGTCATAATCAATCAAAGATCTTTAATTCCGACTTTTTACCTCTCTTCTGTACTTATGGATATTTTGATTTGCTATGAATAGGTTATTAAAAATTCAGTAGCTTATTAGACGTTCTCCATTATTGTTTAAACATTCTTGTTTAGTCATTCGTTTGTTATAAAAGTACCTGTATGTTTTATATAATTTTTTAAATTTTTATTTTAATTGACATCATTAATATTTGATGATTTATTTTAAACTGTGTGACTCGCACGATTTTATGAACAAAATTAGCCTTGATAAAACCCTTACAAGTTTGGGCAAAACGTCGGCGTTTATGTAACATTAACACCCTTATTTTTGTTGCGACCTTCACCTAGAAGAAAACCACCTTTAAATTGTATTTCTTGTTTTTTCCAAACTAGCCCATGACGTTTTTGCACTTATCTACTACAATTTGGATTACAATGTTCTGCATACATTTTTCTTTACTATTTTCTGTGGTTGCTATTATCTGTTCCCAGAATATATATATAATTCATGTTTCGGTTTTGTTTAATTTTTTTGGGGTTTTACTATTAGCAATATTTCTGTCCCAACAGCGTGTATGTCTGTGTGTGACTTTGTTTTTTTATCAAACATTCTACTCTCTCAGCAGACCGTTTTTCTTTTTCCACTTTGCTATAGATTAATAATATCTTTCTCTTTCTTTTTAGTTTCTGTAATGGTGAGTATGCCCAGATTCTCTTGTTTAAAGTAGATCAATTCGTTTTCCTTTCCTGTTAGTGCCCTGATAGGTTGCTAGTTTATTAGTTTATCTCGTTTATATTTTTGTAGCCATAGTTGTCATCAGTATCAGATGGGGATTGTTTGTTTATTGATTTTTTGGATCCTGTTTTACATTTTTTCGTCGTCTCTGTTTTATCTTCTTTAATTCTAGTAAACTTTCTATAACCGATCTGGCCATTTTTTCTCTATCACTTATTCTTAAAGTTTTGATTTCTATTAGTTCCTCATTTAATTTGATTGAGTGTATTTCCTGCTGATTTATCTATTACATAACATTCCCCGTTAATTATTAGTTTGTTGTACGATACATATGCTCTTGTTGCTTATTGTCTTGTTTTTTCCTGTGTTCTTTTAGAAGTTTTCTCTCCTCTTGGGTCTTTTTTAATAAATCTTCTGTGATAAACGTTTTGGTTTGTCTAAGTCGTTTAACTGCCCTGATTATTTTTGTTTTCTTGTTTATTGAGTTTAGTTCATTCAGTGCGGGTCTAGTTCTTTGGCTTTCAACTTTTCCTAATCTTGTTATTTCCTTTTCTTCGGTTTCAAGATTAGGTTTTATAATTTCTATGTTTCGCAATAAGCTTCTTATATTTTCCTTTAGTTCAATCTCTTTCGTTCGTACAAGGTGATCATAAAAATAGATGCATATCAAACATGTATTTTTTGTAATGGGACACCTTTGTATTATATTTTATTTTTAGAGACTACGGGACAATTTAATGTGATTTTATGTATAGGGTGCCCTATACCTAACGTGTATATTGTTTAGAAACTATTTCAGGATTTTTGAAATTACCAAGACAAACTTCAAAATTTATTCTTAGTGCCCAGAATTACATTTCACTTACGCATTTACGGTTGATTTTTAGTGAAAAGGTTTATGTATTACAGAACAATTTACAATGTTGGCAAAATTTATTTAGAATAGCCAAAATGAAATTTTTGAACCTTGAGTACCTTTGTAATCAAATAACCTTTTTTTAATGAAATACCTATATTTTATAAGCTCATCTCAGTAAATTTTAATTACCTTTCAAAGTATGATAGGATTCTATACATTGAATGTCAATATTAATAAGGTTGCCATAGATATTTGACAAATTTCACACTATTAAAATTGTCATTTGTAAAATAAAATCGTGTCGCTTTAGTTAAGTTTGATATTTTCGTTTTTGATTTCAACAGTTTTTAAAAAAACTTAATAAATATATATGAAAACATATTCTATTCAGGAACATATCGATATGATTTTAACTCTCGGCGAATGTCATGAAAATTGTATATTGGCCTTGCGAGTTTATGCTCTAAAATATCCAACACAAAACCATGAGAAAAAACAAAACCGTCCGTGCAAAAGAAGTTTTAAAAATTGTTTAAAGTTTTTCGAAGAACTGAAAACGCAGCATTCGAAAACCCAAGAGACCCAGTCCCGTTATCGAAAGTGAAGAAAATGCCTTTATGGTTATTTAATCCCTCATAGAAAATTCCCACACAAGCCAGCGTCAAATTAGTCCAGAAACGGCGTTGAGTAGGCAAAGCGTTTACAGAATAATGAAAAAAACATAGATTTCATCCCTTTCATATTCAATTACATCAAGAACTTTTAGGCTCTGATTTCAATCGACGGCTTGATTTCTGAGTATGAAGAACTTAATAGACGTTTTCGTAATGGATAGGGAGGTCCCCAAAACTAGTCTTAACATACATAGATTTTTTCTTATAGGGATATGGTAAGAATATACTGTTTGAGAACTTACAGCAGGCGATTCGTGATTTTTGCCAACACATAGGTGGCTATGATAATTGAAGGATTGACTATGGAACTGCTAACACATCTGTAGACAAAGTTGCCTTTAATGTAAATTGCATTTTCGTACGTCTACCATTGATTATCGTATAATCAATGGTGTTACGTTACACGAGTCGACATCTAGGTGTCGCAACACTTACTGTTAAGAATATCATTTATGAAATGAATTGGATCTCACCACAAAAGATGTCAAGAAACGACTCATACGTTTTGTAAAACTATGTATCACTGTTGTTTTTTGTTCTCGTTTTTATTAGTTACGTTCCTATAGATTGAATTTCAAATAGTAAATAAAATTTGTTCCTAAAAATTGAAAAAATCTTATTTGTGGAAAAACGGTTACAGTTAGTCATAGGAAACCCGTATGAAAGATGTTCTATAAAAAAAACGATTATGTGATGATTCCAAATGTGCTTAAGGTACAAAATTTCATTTTGGTCATTTTGTATAAACTTTTGGCAACATTGTAATTTTTTCTAAACACTAAGCTTTTCACTAAGAATCGGTCGTAAATGCCTAAACAATATGTAGTGCTGAGCAGCAAAAATAAATTTTGAAATTTGTCCTAAAATTTCAGAAATCCTCATAAACAGTTTATATTAGGTATGAGTTACCCTACATAAAGTACCGTGAAAAAAAATAATGACAAAATCTCAACAGTTTACCCCAAAATGTACACTCATGAAATTTAAAACTTGGACACCACAATTTCTGTAAACAAAAGTTTGCACATTGTGAAGCGGGCTTAAGGGTATCATTTACAATTCTAACAGCAGGTAGTCTCAGCAGGGGTTATCTTATAGAAGGACTGTAGAATTAATCATTACACTAAGCACGTTTTAGAAAATAGGTAATTTACGTTGCTTACTTAATTTTTTCTTTAAAGAATATATTTGAAGGTATCGCTAATTAAACACCATAGCTCGATTAATTATCGAATCAAAATTTTGTTTAGGAAATGTTTACAAAATAAAATTAGAAATAATTTTGATTTAAAAACGTCTACAAGCAATAACTTTTAAATTAAATCAAAAACTAAACATGGTTATTTGGGTTGACTGATTATTACTTATTTTTAAATAAATCTAACCTACTAATTATTGTAAGTTATTAAAAAAAATCATTAAACTCTCTATTCATAATATTTAGTCCTTACAAAATGTATATTTTATGACGTTTCATTTTTTCTGTAGTTAATATAAAAGTGAAAATAAAAACTAAGGCAATTCTTATTGTCAACGTATATATTTAGTTTTTGACAATTTATTACATAATTATAATTAAGATACCAAGTTATAGTTTAAAATTAAATGAAAACTTTTTTTTAAATAAAGGTATTACTATATAAATAAATATAAGAAATCAATAATGGGTGTGACCTCCATTATTATTGATACATTCTTGGAGGCGTCTGCTCATTGACGCTATCAAGGTATCAATATAATTAATATTAATCGTTTCCCATGCGGTATCAATGGCTGCAATTAGTGCATTACGGTTTACTGGTATAAAATTTGGCCCTTGTTGTCTTCGGATAACAGCAAGTATTCGAGCCCAAACATTTTCGATAATGTTAAAATCTGGGCTTTTGCTGGCCAGGGTAACAGCTCCAAGTTATTTGCTTGTATCCAGTTGCGCACAACCTGCGAAGTATAGGGTCATCATATCCCGATAGTTAATTATCGAATGTTCCAAGAAAATATGTGTAAATAGTAAATGGAATCTACTAACGTAACGTTAAGTCGTTAATTATAGTTACATAACTCTCCTTTCATAAGATATAGTTCATATTAATATGCTTATTGTAAAGCTTCGTACACACCTGAACAACAAACCGAGGAACAAACAGAACAACGAACCGAACGGCAATCGGAACATTAATTTGGACGGTGCTACGTACGAATTTTAGAACAGATTCGCAAGTCCTGATTGTTCCACGAACGGTTTGCGGCGTTCCCGCAACTTGTCGGTTTTTCTCCGACATCAAAGAAAATGCGCGCGAATGCGTTTGCAGGTTTGGACGAATCTAAACAAAACGGCGAACAAACTTATGCGGGAGAATTAAATTATTTATTTTTGTCCTCCCTTTTGTGGGTTTGTTGTGTTTTAGGTAATATTATGGAGTTGACAGAAGAAAAATGTTTTAAATTAATCAGTGTTTAAGAATGCAAGAAAAAATGATGTCCCTATTAGCATTATTTGGGCGGGAAATTTCCAAAATTAAAAGAAAACGAATTAAAAATTATAATTTATGGGAACAGCACAAACGTTCCGTTTGTTGTTCGGATTGTGGAAATCATAAAAGATCGTTTGTCGTTCTGTTTGACTTTCGGTTCGTCGTTATGTTTGTTGCTCGGTTTGTTGTTCAGGTGTGTACGAAGCTTTACAACTTAAGCAACAATTTTTTGGCGAATAAAGATTAGTTTGTGATGTAATATTAGAAACACAAATTTATATCATATCAAATTTATGACAACTTAAAACCAAGAACGTGTATGTTATTGCTAAGAAATTATTAAGGAAAAAAAATACTTAAAAAAATCCTGTCCATTAGCATTATAAGGAAATGGTTTTTACTTTATGAATAAGTTTCAATAACAATAGAATATCCTTGCTTGTTTAATTTACTTCCTTTGAGTCATATTGCTCTAAGGGTTGTTACATTGGTCATTAGAAGTATGTAATAAATAAACAATTACCTACTGTTTGAGAATGGGTAGTGTGAACCAATAAATAAAATAAGAAATGTAAATTCCATTTTAGTTTAAAATTTCAAGTGTTGTGAAAATGCCACCTCATCTCGGTGCTGATTTGAAAGCGCGGATTGTTTCGGAATTAGCGGCGGGCCGTAGCGTGCGTGAAATTTCACGTATGTTAGATATACCAAAAAGCACCGTAGGGCATTACCGAGTAAAATGGAATCTTGAACACACTTTGGAAAGAGCCATCGGAAGTGGTAGACCTAAAGTATCTACACGTGCTCAAGATCTCGAGTTGTTTCATTACGTAACAGAACAACCATTTGCTACATACTCCAGGGCTATAGCATATACACATTTTCCCGGATGCCGTATAACTGCACAAAAAGATTAAAGGAGATGGGAATAAAGAAGTATAATGCTGCTGCGAAAGAAGTTCTCAGTGACGAAAATATGAGACGTCGTCTGGAATTTGCAAGGCGATATGTGAACGAACCTTTGGAATTTTGGAATCGAGTGATTTATAGCGACGAAAAAACGTTCAATAGCCGCAACGATGGACCACTAAAAGTTTTTAGAATGGAAGGAACTCGTTACGAAAATAATCACATATGTCCTAAAAAACGAAGTGGTTATTTTTCTGTGAATGTGTGGGGTTGGGTTAGCGCGCGGGGTCCAAGAGTTTGTTGGGCTATCAATGGACGTCTTGATTCTGCTGCGTATTTAGATATTTTGGAAACTATTATGAAACCTTCAGTCGAAGTGTTTTATCCAGACGAAGATTATATTTTCCAACAAGTAAGTATTCTTATTTTACTATACTATCTCCAAAAAATAGTTGCATTAACATTTTCATAATGTATTTTTGTTGTTAAAGGACAACGCCCCTATTTATACTTCGCGGGTTGTGCGCAATTGGATACGAGAAAATAACTTAGAGCTGTTACCCTTGCCAGCAAAAGCCCAGATTTTAACATTATCGAAAATGTTTGCAATAATTAGTAGGTTAGATTTATTTAAAAATAAGTAATAACCAGTCAATCCAAATAACCATGTTTAGTTTTTTGATTTAATTTAAAAGTTATTGCTTGTAGACGTTTTTAAATCAAAATTATTTCTAATTTTATTTTGTAAACATTTCCTAAACAAAATTTTGATTCGATAATTAATCGAGCTATGGTGTTTAATTAGCGATACCTTCAAATATATTCTTTAAAGAAAAAATTAAGTAAGCAACGTAAATTACCTATTTTCTAAAACGTGCTTAGTGTAATGATTCATTCTACAGTCCTTCTATAAGATAACCCCTGCTGAGACTACCTGCTGTTAGAATTGTAAATGATACCCTTAAGCCCGCTTCACAATGTGCAAACTTTTGTTTACAGGAATTGTGGTGTCCAAGTTTTAAATTTCATGAGTGTACGTCATATGTCACCTCCTTGTATAAACTTGGGTTACTTTTAACACACCGTAATTTATAAATTTGTAATATAGCGGGTATTGATTTGGCCGCTCGGTAATAGCATTTTACATGTAAAATCTTGTCTAAGCAATTTTTGGTCCCCAAATTGTTTGAGAACTGAAACATATAAATTGTTTAAAACTATAAATGTATGGTATGTTTTCTCCAACCGAAATTCTATTGTAAGAAAAAAAATTAAGAATTAAATGTTGAACTAGAATTTGCAAAAATCACTTTGGTATGATTTTGAATGATTGGCTTATAAACAACTGTAGAATCTCGACGTTTACATTATTACTGGAGGGGTATAAAGTAACAGTGAACTTAATAAATTTCATTTAAAATCATTTTAATATTATGGCAATGTGATTTTTGCAAACTAAATTCAACATTTAATTCTTCATTTTCTTTCTTACGGTCGGAGAAAATATATCATTCAGAAAGCATTTTAGTTTTCAATTTTGTGCTTGTGGACAATAAACATTTTTTAAATCTCCAAATTATAACTCAAGTAAATATGTTATCACTCTAACGTCTTTATTTAATTTATACATAAAATAATTGCTTTATGTTTCAATACTAGGTACTTTTTATTCATCTGCCACAATTCAGATATTTTTTTAGCATTAAAAAATGAACATAGTTATTTAAATTCATTAGTGACTGTTTAAATTGGTAAATTTGCACAGATATAAAGAAAAATCATTTTTTAAAATAATGTTTTTATTTTTCAAAATCCGTCACTTAACTTGAACTATGCATGACCTTTCACTGCCCTTAAAAGAATTTTAAAAACATTTTTAAAATCTACTGGATTTCTAAGAGTCTTAAAACGGATGAGTAGGTTTATTTACAATACGGATTAAGTTTGTGAATGTCGCTCGTAAAATGTTTACAAAAGGTGCCTGGCGTCGAAAGCAATAAAATAAAAAGGTGTTAATATATAATGCTTTCAAATATGACACAAGACACAAGACGAGTGTCCGAAAGAATACTTTCCCACGCCACATTTTATTACGACGCACTTTTCAGAATTGGCACCTTAGAACCGTACAGCTAATAAAGCTAAGCCCTTTTCTAAAATCTTGCGTGAACGAGTTTAAAGAACAATTATTCAAACTTTCAAATGTCACATTGCAATTTACGTCAAAATAAGCTTCTTAAAAGCTTGTGATTAGATCTTACATCACTGATTCCTGTTGTAACATGTGCATTCGCATTTTCGCTTATGTAGATTAGCATTACCTGAATCTCATTTTCTGCTACCTGCAGTAACAGTATTTAGATAAAGATCTGTTTGAAATAGATTGTCGGTACGCATCCTGAAAGGTTTTAGTGGGTGCTGAAGAAACTGTTAAGATAATAGAATTATTACTACATTTCCGGTTTTAGATAAGTATTTGATTAGACCTGCATTTGATACAAGTGCAACGACTAACGTGTTAATTTTGATCATTACGTTATCTGTAACTTACGTGTTCAAAGTTATTTAAATTAAAATACGAAATTTTCTAATTTCAAATATAATGACTGTAGAGTACATAATTAAAATTGATTTAATTCTTACTGATTCCTAGATATTTATTTTCTTTGATTTAGAAAAGCACATTCTTCTGTTTCGAAAAAATCATAGGTACGAAACACACACAAAACATTATTCCTTGATTTTATTGTTTTATTCTCATTTTGTACAAGAAAATAGTATGTACTAATGTATTTACTTTTGTGCAATGAAAAACGGATCAGATTAAGAATAAACTGAGTTTTGTAATTATAAGAAGACCACTGATAATATTAAAAAATTATAGCAAGTTTACTAAACTGCGTTTTGATGTAATTTGGCTTAATCGGATTGATAACTTTTTATTTTTTAATGGTTTGGATAATAGTTATCATATTATTACATTACCAATAAATTACAAATTTCCTAATTACTATATAAAATTTATTAAAAAATTATTTAAGGAAAAATTGTGCAGACTACGTTTTTATGAATTGGATTTTGGCAAATCCGCTCCTAGATAAATTTAAAGAACCACCAAATAATCTTGAAATATTAATATTTTATTTTTAATGGGTTTTGACCCGTCCTTATCATATAATTGAAAATGTGTACCGTGAATAATAATAGGAAGATAATCTCTAATAGAAAACAAAAACCAATAAACCGGTTAAATTTTATCATCTTGGTTATAAGTCATAAATAAAAATGAAATGCTACTCGATTCATTCATAAAGTGTGCTTTTTATTTCGAAAGTTATTGAATATCTAGTTGCAATTGTGAACCAGAACTATATCAGATAATTGTGCCAGATGGTAAAACGTCTTGGCCCTTTGTAATGGAAGAGAAGAAATAACTTGTTAGTTTATGGTATAAGGCGACGTTTCGCACCTAATGTAGTTACTACTTCAGGCCTCTATTTATTGGCAACAAAACAAAATAGAATAGAAACAATAGAAAAATTATAAATTAGGAGTACAAAAATTGGTATCAAATCAAAAAAAAATGTGTAATTCATTATCAACAATACGCAATAATTAAATAATTAAACTACGAAAAATCGGACACTTACAACACACAAACATTCAATATAACGTTAACAATTATTTTTGAAGGTCGCTAGTTTTACATTGCAATAACCAGAATGAACGATAGCCGAGTGCAAGCTAAGATAATACAAACAAGAAGTAAATACATTGAAAATAATATTAATGATGTTTAATCATAATGTAAGTAGTAGAAAGATATTATATTAACATCGATTAACATTGAAAGAGGAGTGAGACAAGGAGACACCATGTCTCCAAAATTATTTATAACCGTTTTGGAGCATGCTTTCAAGGGATTAGACTGGGAAAACAGGGGTATAAACATAGACGGTCGTAAACTGAGTCACCTTCGTTTTGCGGATGATATTGTCCTAACAACCGACAATCAGAGAGAAGCAAAAGAAATGCTGAATGAACTGAGAGAGGCGTGTTCCGGCGTTGGACTGAAGATAAACTTCTCGAAGACAAAGATCATGACAAACCTTGTAATGACCGAGAAAATAAAGATCGATCATACCGACATCGAACTGGTGGAAAAATATATGTATCTAGGTCATGAAATACGAATATCCAGAGATAATCAAACATGCGAATTACAAAGAAGGATCAACCTTGGATGGGCAGCCTATGGTAGACTGAAACATATATTTAAGAGCGACCTTCCCACATGTCAGAAAAGGAAAGTATTTGACCAATGCGTCCTGCCGGTACTCACATATGGAGCAGAGACCCTAACTTTAACAACAACATCCGCCAGAAAGCTGAAGGTGACCCAACGCAAAATGGAGAGATCAATGCTTGGATTGAGTTTACGAGACCATGTTACAAATTAGGATCTTCGCCGAAGAACGGCGGTAACAGACATCATAGAGAGAGTAACGTCATTGAAGTGGAAGTGGGCTGGACACGTGGCAAGAATGGGGGATAACAGGTGGACAAAAAGGCTCCTGGAATGGAGACCGCGCGCCGATAAACGGAGTAGAGGAAGACCACCAACGCGTTGGACCGATGACCTGAAGAGAGTGGCAAGCAACTGGATCCAGCAAGGACAGAACAGACAAAAGTGGAGGGCCATGAGGGAGGCCTATGTCCAGCAGTGGACGTTGAAGGCTGATTGATGATGATGATGAAGTAGTAGAAAAATGGGAAATTTGTAAGTTAGATGTCTAGAATACAATTAATTGATCCTTTGTATATGGTGCTAAGGTTCTGGGTATCTGTTTTATAATATTATTGTTTTTTGTGAATTTGTTAATATAGATCATTTCAGAAATCAATCTCTTATTATAGTAACATTCAACATTTAAAATAACAGGATTATCAAAATCGAAATTGTGTTTGTTTGTTTTATGGTGTGTTGCTAATGCGGTTATAGGGTGGTTACTAATTCGTGTGTTACTAATACGGCAATCATGTTTATGATTTTGAATGATTTTTTTGAGCTTTTGTTTTGTGTGACCTATGTAAGACCCTGGACAGTTTTTACAATTGACTATGGTAGATCGTGTTTTTGTTATAAAGACTGATTATTAAGTTATCATTTTTTAAAATTTTAATTAGTTTGTCGGAAAGTCCAGGAACACTGATGATTTTATGGTATTGTAGATCAGTGGATTTAATGGTCTGTGTGTTTGGTGTTGTATACTATGAGTTTTTCGAAGAATCCTACAATTATTGAGTTGGGATAGTTATTGTTTCTCAAAGTTTGTTTAAGTATTGTAAGGTAGGTGGGAATAAATTCAATGCTACAAAGAGTTAATATTTTACGTTTCATGTTAGTAATAATATTGATTTTTTGATTAAGAGGATGGTGTGAAAAATAATTGATTGTTCTATTAACTGCAATTGATTTGGTGTACCAATCAATTTGCAATTGCTTATTGTGTTGATAATCTCTAATAATCCAAATGTCTAGGAAAGGTATTTTATTATTTTCTTCTTTCAAATGGGGGTTATAACTATTAAAGAGATTAAGAACTTTATCTATTTTATTCTATGGGATGCATGTAATGATATCTTCGACATATGAGTGTACACAAATTGGTTAAAAATCTGACTGTTTTATGACAAAAGTGATAAGGTGATGCATGGTTAACTCAGCAAGGATCGGTGATAAACAATTCTCCATGGTCGTTCCAAATTTTTGTTTGTTGTATGTATTATTGCAGATGAAAAAACTAGAGTCTACTAAAAAAGAAATAATGCTACAGAAATAATCTAATGCTAGGGTCGTAAACGCCTTAATAGTATTCTAATATTTTTTTATTAGTATTAAAACTAAGTCTTTTGAAATATTAGTAAACAACGATTGTACATCGAACAAAACTAATTTATGATCAATGTTTGATGTTTAATTTTGTCTTTTAGTTCAAAGGAATTAATCACTTTAAAATTAAAAAAACATGTCATAAATTTATCAATTTACCACCATATGTTACTTGGTTCCGTAATGTCAATTTTTTCAACTTCATATAAATATATACGGTGATTCTTGCCTCCTGTGTCCATCTGCTATCATTGCTTTGGGTTTAACTTTCCATTAAGGAAAATAATTATAGTAAGGAAAATAGTGATTTTCCGTTGCTTTTTATACCACAGTCCCTGTAGATACGGCTGTTTTCGACAAGAGGAATTATACTTACTGGATGGCGGAAATACTTAAAGAACACTAAATGTAGTCAATTTCTCGGCTAAAAATTAATAACAAAGCTAGACTGTATTTTGCGTAAAGTTTCAACATAACAAAGACAGTGCAACATTGTCACAGATGCGTTGAGCAAATTGCAAAATTTAGTGTTCCTACTATAAACACTAATACCGGGATATCAAAATTAACTTGGTCAAGGGTGGTTGTGGAATGTAAAACGTTTGTCTTAGTTTACGTTTGAAAAAACTATTACTGTTACACTGACATCATCATCAATAAGCTACAAATTTCATACCTATTTATTTCAGCACAATGACTTGACATATTCTGACACAACAAAACATATTCAAAAATTTAAACTAAGACAAACGTTTTACATTCCACAACCACCCTTGACCAAGGAAATTTTTGATATACCAACCTTATCGAGCATCTTTCTATTTTTTGTTGAGGTGTTCCAAATAAGAGTTACTTCTAGTAACTAAATACAAAATCTACAATAGCTACGTGACAACATCATATAGATGGCGCCTAGGAAAGAGAATTCATCAGGCTCTACCAGCGAGATGCTACATATCTGGCTGGATCAAATTTTATAGGTGAAGTCGCTCAAAACATGATTGTCTATTTTTTTAGACTCGATCTAAATCCAGTAGTTGAAGAAAGTTCCTTATAAGTGGTAGCATATTTCTTAGTAGAATGAGACTATCTCTTATTAAGAACACACTTTCTATATTTGTTGACGGGTTCCAAATAAGAGTTACTTCTAGTAACTAAAGACAAAACTATCTTCAATAGCTATGTGACAACATCATATAGATGGCGCCTAGGGAAGAGATTTCATCAGCGTCTACTGGCGAGATGCCACATATCTGGCTGGATCAAATTTTATAGGTGAAGTCGTTCAAGACATGATTATCTATTTTTTTAGACTTGATCTATATCCAGTAGTTGAAAAAAGTTCTTAATAAGAGGTATTATATTTCTGAGTAGAATAGAGACTATCTCTTATTAAGAACCCACTTTTGATTTTTCATGTATTAATTAGAAAGGTATCTTCACGTACTTACCGTAAGATTCATGAACGTTAATGAATTTGTAGTTTCAAAATGACCCAACGTCAATATGTAAAATTGACTTAATGTTGCTACTTTACTGTAGTTAATATTCTTTGCTTATACAGTTTGATGACATTTCCACTCATACCATTAGTTTACATAAAAGCTTGATATCTCATAATAAGTAAGGAGACTGCAATACTAAATAAATTATAACTAAGAATTCCAACAGGTCACTGTCACTGGTGTTCACATCAGGTGTTCTTTTGTATATGAGTATATGCTACTATACAAGAACTACTTGGTTTGTATTACAAGGCGATTGTTTCGCAGTTAGTTATTGACTTTCTTGTACAATTACCGAACTTTATTCGCTATACCTATTCCGAAGCTTTTCTTAATCCGTTGAGAAAAGAATATCTTCTGATAAATAAGTGGGAAAGTAAGAAACATTTCTGTCTTTTCAATAAATTTTTTTTTGTATTGAGTATTTAGTTATTTGTTACAAATTGGGGAAAAAAATAAAAGGAACGTAGTTCGCTTCGGCACCACGTGTGACAGGTTTCCTGAATGTGAATAGTTAGCTACACATTTACAATAGAAATAAAAATTTAAGTTATTTCATGTTTGCAGCCAACCCAATAGTTTCGATTGCAAAATTTTTGATTATATTGACAACAACCAACACACTATTGAAGTAATTTATAACTAATATTTTTATATTGTACCACAATATTTGTGCCCTTTCCCAATCCTTACTGAATCTTTATCAGTTCTAGTATATCTTGTTTTTTCGATCAAACTATAACAACGTAAAATTATTATATGTCAATCTATAGTGAGTGAGTTTTCTATAAAATTTAAAGGCAAGTAAAAAAAAGTTATGCGTCACAGTACTCAACATCTACACTAACACGTTGAAAGTTAAAGAAATTGGATTAAGCTACCGGAAACTAGCCATTTGATGGTATGGCCCTGCAAGTTGTCTGTTTGTAGTTTATTAAAAAATTATAGCACGAAAAAGTTGACATAAGCTTTTACTATGTTAAATTCACAATTAATGGAATCTTTTTTCTACCACAATACAGCAATATATACATAATAGATAAAATAAAACAACTTTAATTAAAAAATATTAGACCCATCTATGTTATTTCACCACTTTAACCTTAAATGAGTTGATGGATCTTATCAATTTTATCTTTGACACCGGCTATTTCAAATATAAAGACCGTTTTTATTTACAAAGAGTTGGCACTGCAATGGGAAATCCAGCATCTCCCTCATTGCTAACCTCACTATGCATGACCTCATTAGTACTGTTATTACACAATTAAATAGTCTTAACTGTATACCAACATTTATGTTGATGACATTATCACGTGCATCCCCCACAACATGCTTGACATCAACTTTACAATTATTTAATAACTATGATGTACATCTAGAATTTAGCGCAGAAATGGAAAAAAACTCAAAGATACCTTTTCTCGATGTATTACTTATACGAGAGAATATCATAACTTCCACTCTTAATAAAATGGTGGAATTAAACGACAACATTTTTCATGAAAAAAAATAAACATTTTCTAACATCCATAATAAAAAACAATAATTATCAGAAAAAATTAATAATTAAACTAATAAATAGACACACCAACCACCCTCAAACACACACCAATCCCAACAACACATCAAATCATTTACTTATTAAAAATTATTAACATACCTATTCTTAGTCACAAAATAATAAATATTTAAAAATGAAAAAATTAAAATAGTAAAACACAATTTACTACAACGTTTATTCCCGGTTAAAAATTGCATGAAAAATCTAACGTTGTTTACAAAATCTGTTGCGGCAATTGCTCAAGCTGCTATGTAGGACAAACTAAACAAAAACTTGGTAACTGAATAAAACAACATCAATACAACTGCAACAAAAAATCTTAAGACACAGGATTCTCCACGTATCATAAAAATACAGTACACACTTTTAACTTTAAAGAACCCATTATTCTAGATGTAGAACAGAATTTCAAGAAACGACTTGTATCAGAAATGATATTAAGATGCACCCTTCAAATGTCAAATCAAGTTCTATTTATAGTAACATCATCAATAAAATAAAACCTATCACTTGACCATAACTAATAACTATAAAATAATTAATTCAAATAAATTCCATGTCAATTACAACAAAAAAAATAAATATTCATTTTTGATCAATCAAAACTATTCTAACTAACTAATTCTAATTGACTAATTATAAATATATACATATTGTACAACAGTTTAATTTAAAATTCACGCATGTACGTAAAAATTTTACTATTTACCGGACTTTATCTTTTGCAATAGCTTACAATTATATGTTTTGGTTCGTTCGTTGATTTGTTCGTATTTTTTTATTCCATTTATCATTGTTAATAATATTTTAATTATTCATATTTTAATTTTTAATCTCTTGACGTCATCCTTTTTATGATGATTAACTTCATTGATGACCATCAACTCATTATTGAATAAATATTTTTATAAATTTTATCAATTTTAATTTTATTTATTTTAATAATTTTTAGCAATATTCATGTATGAAATTTTCACTAGTTGTATAATTTTATATTCATTCTATTATTATTCTTTTGCTGATGTCTTTTGTTTGTATTCCGACCGTCAATCATTTTTTGTCATATTACTAATTAAGTTTTTTAATAAATTAGACTTGATCAAGCTCTCCACATAGAGAGCGAAACGTCGGCAATTTCAACCATTTGAATTAGTTTTTTGCACTTCACCTCCACCCAGAAGGGGTCTAAACTATTAAAATAAAACAAGTTTAGGTGAGTGTTTAAAAAGTATTTTAATAAAAAAAATCAGAAAAAAAAGTTATTATTTTGAATTTTCATTTATTGACCGGTATGGTGCATTTTATAAAAACGCCTTGGTAGAATAGTTGGTTAAATCGTTGTAGGGTAGTGCTTTGCATCAAAGCCCAGGTTCGATTCCAATTGCAGCAAATTTTTTAAAATAACTTTTTTTTTTTTTTGCTTTGTCGGAACTTATTTCCTTATTAAAATACGTTTTAAACACTCACTATTATTGCTATTATCACATACATTTGTTATATTTTATTTATATAACAAATATATTATTATATTGTGTTCAAATTGTATCAGAAAAAAGAGATACGTTAATTTGAAATTTAACGTTGTAAACGCTAACTTTTCCATGGAACACACGGTATAGTTATTTAACTACTTTCTACGCGCATAAACTTATGGGCATCAGAAACTAAAACATTAGAAAATTGAAAAAACGATTATAATACAGTTTTGGTTCCGATGATGACTCCAACCGAAACTAGTTAAATTTAAATTTCCAATGCATTAAATAAACAACGGATTCAATTTTATTTGTAACATTACCTTATCTCAACAAAAATTCGGAGTTTTTGTTATAAAATATTGTGTTACTCTTCGACGAAATAAAATCATTTGTGAATTATTAATGATTGTAATTAAGTAACTTTCAAATGACCTTTTAAGAATATCGTTAATTATTTTAATAACACATATAAATGTGAAACAAAAAACAGTAACAACTTATTATTTTTACTGTTGTTTCTAGTTACGAAAAGTGAGAATTTTTATCAATAGATACAAGAAGTAAGATTTTTCTTCACTTTTCAGATTGTATTGAAAATGGTAATGTTATAGTAACTCTGGTCACACTCGATTGCTTTTTGATTACCTTTAATTAATGTAACATTCGTTACAAAAAATTATTGACTCCATCACTAGTTTCATCATCATAAATGGAACACGTATAAAAAGTAGAAAGAGTTAGAACTTCCCGTGAAAGAAACGGAATATTGTAAAACTAAAAATACACTATCAAAAAGAGCACAAGAATAATAAAGGAAAAATTGCCAATAAAAGTATAACAAATAGAAGGCGACTTTCGTCAAAAGTCTGTACTTTCAACAAAACTATGAAAATATTGTGAACTCACTGTACGGTCACTAACAACTAAACTATATAATGTTCGAAAATAGTGGCATAATATACAGAAAATAAAGAAAGTAGAAACAATTAAGAAGAAAAGCCTACACTAAAACTAAAAAATAGTAATTCTTTAACTTAATAGCTCATTCACTAAAATTCTAAAAAACTCTACCTTTGGTAAAGTTTTAATATATAAAACATAAAAAAAAAGATAAAAAAAAAAAAAAAAAAAAAAAAAAAAAAATAAAAAAAAAAAAGAAAAAAAAAAAAAAAAAAAAAAAAAAAAAAAAAAAAAAAAAAAAAAAAAAAAAAAATTAAAAAAAAAAAAAAAAAAAAAAAAAAAAAAAAAAAAAAAAAAAAAAAAAAAAAAAAAAAAAAAAAAAAAAAAATAAAAAAAAAAAAATATAATTAATTATTAAAAAATTAAAAAATATAAAAATAAAAATTAAAAAAAAAAAAAATTAAATATTAAAAAAAAAAAAAAAAAAAAAAAAAAAAAAATATAAAAATATTAAAATAAAAAAAATTAAAAAAAAAAAAAATAGTGAGAAAAAAAAAGGAGGAAAAAAAAAAATAAATCACTTCAGTTGAAATATCCTTCATTTTCTCCTAGATCAGAGAACAAGTATTTTTGAGTCGAGTTTGAATTTCACAGGATAAATATTGCCATGTTGCCGCTTGTTGCACATTGTCTTTAACCAATCAAAATAGAGATAAGTATCACCGGACATTTTAAAGTTTATTGTTATACTATAAATGTGCCTCTCAATAAGTACAACAAGATAGAAAACAATTTTATGTATTGAAAGATTTTGAATTGTGCAAAACTTGATTAAATTTTTTTTTAGAGGTAAAAGAGTATTCAATTTGCACTATTTGGCTCTCACTCATAACCAGCTTGCTCTTCTACATCTTCCAAATTTTGAATCAGTTCATGAACCATGTGGATTTCATCTAGATTCGTTATGAATGTCTTCTGAACAATAACTTGTTATACCGAAAAGTGGCACGTGAATTTTGTTTTGTCCGACTACAACCAATGGAAAATAATTTCTCACGACATTTAGGGAACGGGTCTGTTTAAAATAAAGCAATAAAACTCAATTTTATTAAAAGTAATACTGTTTAAATGATTTACTGGAATATCCATTTTTAAAGTGAATGGAAATGTAGAACATCACATTTACTAAAATAGTTCCTTATTTATTATTTTACTTGAAAAAAATAAAAAAAAATAAAAATTTTAAAAAAAATAAAAAAAAAAGATTAATAAAAAAAAAAAATAATATAAAAAAAAAAAAAAAAAAAAAAAAAAAAAAAAATATAAAAAAAAAAAAAAAAAAAAAAAAAAAAAAAAAAAAAAAAAAAAAAAAAAAAAAAAAAAAAAAAAAAAAAAAAAAAATTAAAAAAAAAAAAAAAAAAAAAAAAAAAAAAAAAAAAAAAAAAAAAAAAAAAAAAAAAAAAAAAAAAAAAAAAAAAAAAAAAAATTTACTACACTAACGGTGTAAAAAATAAATATGATAAATTAGTACTTAGTACTTTTGAATTTTTGTTATGGATTTTTCGTAGATTTTTTTCTGTGGATTTTTTCCTGTGGGTTTCTTTTGTTAGATTTTTTTCTTGTACTATTTGTCCTAAATTCATAAACAATCCTTCACTAATACAAACAAAATTGTATTTTGTTACGTTAATAAATTAATTTTTAGGTGTCATGAAAGATTCAAGTTTATTTATTCTTACATGGAACGGAACTAAGCTATATTTAAAAAGGTACATTTTAGGAGATTCAACATATGGACGTCCAAATAATCTCGGTTTTAATATCAAATGTGAAATGGTGGGCATGTTAAATACCTTTAAATACTCGTTTTTCTATGTACGGAGGTGAATTAAACCGAATTTTGATGCAAAATGGTTTAGTGAATACAACTTTTTAGTTATCGTTTATTTATATCGTGATCTTGGTATTTATTAACAATTGACAATGTCGGTTATATTGCTCTTGTTTTATTTGCACCGGAAGACTTCTACAGAATTTAATGAGTTTAAACAAAATCTATTGAAAATTTTATCAGTAAATACCGGACGGATTACCATAATCCTTTTTGCAACAAACACATTATTATGCAATTATTGTAAATAAAATGTAATTAAGGAATTTTTCTATTGTTACTAATCCCTTCTAAAACGGATATGCGTTTGTGCAGAATTATATTCTATATTCTTAATTAAATTATTAGTAATCTATTCATTTCACATTTTAGAATTTCTTGATATAGTTAGAAAATAATTTTTAATTTAAGCTTGTTAATGTACCACATTTTGAATAATTCTTATACTTTAAGTTTAATTTCATATATCATCGGATTATTTAGAATACATTTTTACTGTTAATTTTAAGAGTAAATTTTAAAAAAATTATTTTACTATAATAAGTCTTCTATTTGAATTCAATTTCCGATTGGTTTAATTTATGGACAATAAATTTTCGAGCATTTAGCAGCAACAAAAATCTCTTTGCGCAAGTGAAAGTGATTTATTATTAAATGTAATTCAAAATACCTACTTACAAGTACTTGCAAGACCATTATTATTGTTGTGTAAATAAAAATGTATTCATAATAAACGTTTCGAAAACATTTAACTGAAGATTGGTGTTTGTGCAACTTAAGTTGATTGATATTTATGCAATTAGTAAATTATTGATAGTAATGCATTTACATTAGACGAGATTCGATTGTGGTTTGGTATAATTTTTGATTTCATTGAATAGTGATTTGAATTGCTTCCAAACTGCAAGTAAAGTTATATACACCCTAACAGAACATTATTTTCAGCAGGTAAAGTAATCCCCACTTTAGTAGAAAATAATGCAAATTTTCATTATTCGAGGTGGTGAGTAACCCTGTTTACGCCAGGGTTGTAATTGCAGTTATAAAGCCACTCTGACATTCATAATGTTCACTAGGAAAAAGCACCTCAAGATTGTAATAAGACTTCAGTTGAATTTATGAAAATGAAGAGTGAACACCTTTATTTATAATATTTTGGTTAACAATTTCTTTTGGTGTTTCTTTTACGTGGTCGTCTAATGTCAACAGTATACTGTCATCTAAAGGAATAATTTCAAAATCTGTAAGTATTTTTAAGTTTTTATAACGATTGTTCAAATACAAATGTATACGATCACCGTTCAATTAATTACATGTAGGGGCCTCTTGAAAATACGACGTAACAAGATTTAGTACCAGCCTGAAGGCTATAATACAACTATCCTTGATTAAAATTATTATGTAAAAGAGCATTAAAATATTCTAATAGGTAATTTATGTTTTTAAAGGTCGATATAAGAAGAGATCTAATTGAAAGTGTTGCGAGTGGTGTTCAATTAGCAATGGATCATTGCCTAAACGTATTCAAATGGGATAGGTGGAATTGTCCAGAAGCCGCATTTTCGAAGTAAGTTTTATTTTTATCATTTATTCTTTCCTTTTTTATTAATGAGTTATTTGGTTTTTAACATTTAGAAATTACTACTAAATTTCACATAAGCACATTACTTTAGTTGTTTGGGTTAAATTCTTGTTCAATATTTTTTTGTGTGTAATTTTCTTATGATTTTATTGATAAAATAAGTAAAAACAATTCTAAAATAAAATGAAACTGGATTTACAGCGGCAACAAATTCTTATGAAAAAAGTTCTTGGAAAATATGGCACAGAATTAACCATGTATTGTAAAATGTTTAATTCAATCGAAAAGCTTTTTAAAAATGCCCAATACTTTGCAACTAAATTTCAAATTTGATTCTGCTTCAATTAAATACAAACTTGAAGTTATTGTTAAACAAACAAAAATTTTGTTAAACATAATTAACAACAATTTTCATTTGAAAACAAATTCGTACTTATAGCTAATAAAAACTATTTATAAACATTAAAAACGTCCTTGCCTGAATGCCCTATTTACCTTTACGATTTTTTCTCCTTAACTACTTTTCGAACAAAACTGGTATAAACAAAATTTGTGATTGTTAAATTAGTAACTTTTACTTGAAGTAAAAATCTAGAAAAATATTTTTTTAATCAGTGGTTCCAATCCTTTTTTGGTCAAGAACCACTTTGATTTCATTATTAATAACAAGGACTACAATGTTAAAAATAAAGTGTACCGATCTTGAAAATTGTTGCAAAGAACCAGATTCAAATGCGTAATTACGTTTTTGCCATTTTTAATTCTTAACTTCTTCTTGGATTTGTTCTGCAAATTCTCTAGCATTGGTGAGAAAAGGATTAAGTTTTTGGTCAACTATAGTTTTTGCATTGGTATATTCTGAGAAATAATCAGCCAATATTTACAGATGACATATGATGTTTTCTTACTTGCTACTGACCTCGCTAACGTCAATAATCCATAATTGTAGTTTGCCAACGAAGTTTATCTTCAAACACACCTCCAACCTTCTAAATGTCTGTTTCCTGAATTGCAATTGGAAAGTTCTATTTATTTACGTGAGTGAAAATGTGTACAAGTTTCAATTCGCAATTTCAAAAATTTTTCGTGGACCATATGATAACTTTCGCTGACTACTGGGTGGTTGGCGGCGGATCACTATTCAAAAAATAAACTACAGTTGTCCTTTGGTTTCCCCAATTATATACAATGTTATAAAAAAGACTATAAAACAACTCTAAATTCACCTGTAATCTTATTGTATTCTGCTGCAATCTACGACGAATCAAATGATGTAGAATAATATAGCTATGAAATCAATAAAACAATTCGAATTTAACTTTTAATTTCATTAACAAAAAAATATGTTTTGTTCGTAAAATGTTGGAAATGTAGCAAGTACTTACGTGATAAACGAAATAAATTGATTTTGAAATTCAATTAAAAAAAAATATGATACAAATTTTCATAATAAATTTTTTGTTAGTTTATACGTGGAAAGCATGACTACTTAAATTTGTTTTTAAAAAAAAAATCACTTATAATATCATGAGAGTTTATCTTTTACCGGAAAAATTTACCGATCGTTACGGGCCCAACAATTTTGCAAATTTCATTGTCATAAAAATCACTCAATGTCATGAGTAAAATTATAGAACTCAAGTCTACAATCGATAAAATCTAAACTCGAATCATATTCAATAAGACTATTTCACGAAAACACGTTTATGACTTTTAAACATTAATTGACGTTTGATGTTTATAATGGGACTAGTGTGACTGTTGTCATTGTTATTATGTCACACAAGAATGAGGTACGTTGTGTAATAGCGATTCTAAATTGCTTGACAAGCCCCGAAAATTAATTTTTTCACTTGAAATTTTGTTCTCATTGTTGAATGATTGGTTAAATATTCTATGAGTCTTATTAAAATAAGCTATTCTAGAATTAATGTGACGTCATTTGAGTATTGGGGACACAAACAGTTTGAAAAGAGTATTTTATAAATGACACCGTTCCCCAGAAATTCCCTAGATTACATTTCTTTTATATTCGTCCCAGAAGAGCCTCCAAGAACGCAGTTGTTCTTCAAATCGTTGGTCTGGTAAACAAGTGCTTTTTCAAAAGTTTGTGGGAGGTTGTCCGAAAATTATCCTCATACGATTTGGAACGGCATCTAAAAAGTTTCAAAATTCTAAATTGCAAAAACGACACTAAAAAGTCTTACTTAAACAATAAAAATTAATTTAGTTGATTAAATATCAATGAAAAAACTCTATTGGGAAACATGAAATAATAATAATAATTAATTTGAAAATGTTTCTCCAAAATTTTTAATTAATTATATTTCTTTCTTTGTGATAGATTATCCTTCTTGGTGGAGAGTGTTATTTAAAAAAAACTCGCTTATTTTTGGTTCAATTCAATTTTAAGCAACGTTTCGGAAGCTTTTTTTAATTGATGCTTCCTTCATCAGGCTCTGTAGATGATTAGAAAAAACGAATTAACAATTGATATACATAACTTACTATATTACACAATTATATATTATATAATAATTAGTTGAAAAAAATTTCCGCAATTTTTCCATTATATGCTATTGTTAATTAAGTAAATTTTACAAGTTTTAAATTTTTATAAAAACGCTGATAATTTGTAAACTAAACACCTGAGAATTTTTTCACTTCTCAAACCCATTATTAAAGGTTCTAGAAGAGATTCCTGTTGGAAAAATTATTATTTTTCACATTTTTATTAACAATTTACCGTATTTATGTAAAAATTAAAAAGTACGAAAATATTATTAAAAAAATAATGTTTTATTAAATATCTCGATGATTTCGTTTCCTTATTGTAAAGAACTATACAGTGTGTCCAGTTTAAAATGAATTGCATGGTAATATCGGAAACCGTTGGATATACAATGTCGGTTAAATAGAACAAAAGTTGCGTACTTGTATGCCTATAAATAATCTGGGTTTATTTTATTAAAAAACCGTAATTAAATACAGGGTTAAAACCAAAAATCGCTTTTTTTAGAAAAATCTTAATATTTCACTTATTATAAAAGGCACGTTGATCAAATTTTCAGAATAGGTGTAAGAGATCGTGGCCATTCCGAAAAATAATTTACTTTTGCACTGATAAATTGCTTTTTTTTCTAATGCAAAAAAAAAACTTTTGGTACAGTAGTTGCTTGCACGATCGTAGAAAAAATATTTTTTTTAACTTTTCCATCGAGTATCTCTTCTACAACTTTTCAATAATGGGTCCAAGAAGTAAAAACATTTCAGGTTTTTACTTTACAAATTATACAATTTTTTATGTAAATTTAAAAAAAAAATTATTTTTATTGTTATTGTAGTTCCTTTTTCACCGCCCAATTATAATGTTAAATATTGCTTCTAGAGTTGGTGAGGTGAATTTTTATTGTAGAAAATTTCCTTCTTTTTTAGAATCTTATCTGTATAGTTTTTGAGATATTTGCAAATAGCCGAACCCCTGATTTTTTTTACTGAATTATTTAAAACTTGCAATTTTTTGTGGCCTATTTTGAAACTTTTTCTTAAAGTCTCTAGATGCTATTACAAATCAAATGACACCTTGACCATAATTTTTGGACAACTGCCCTCAAAAAGGCACTACGTTTCGAAATTTAAATTAGAGGTTCTTTGTTAGGTTACATAATATAATACAAAAATGTTTTAAAGAGTACGTAGTGTTTTATGTTCCCATTAAATGTTATTGTCATTTTTTTGTTTTGATATTTAATACTTAGAAATGGATACATTTTCTATTGACCCGTATACAGAGTATATCACCACTAACGGGACGGAGATTTAAAGCGAACAGTAAAAGTTTTGTTATTTTAGTAGTTTGCAGGTGGAAAAATATTCAATTTTAAAATTATTTTGAAACATACAGTATGTTCCAAAAGATATACTTTCATAAAGATTTCTTATACCTAAATACAGAGTGTTGTGAGTTACGTCGGCTTAATACTTAATACTTTTAATATTTCACACTTTAAGAAAAGTCGACGTAACTCAGAACACTCTGAAAGGGAACGTTTATAGAAGTATACTGATTTTAAAATGTAACATTTATCAACATGTAAAATGACTTTTTACTGTTTCTTTATAGACTTCCGTCTCGTTAGTGGTGATTTACTTGTATGTCATAGTGATGTGTCTAAAAAGTTCGGTGAATGGTATGATACAAACATAAAAATAGAATGTAAATTGTAAATACTTTTATTGGGCTTCAAAACATTCTTCAACAGCCACAACACACTTCTGACAACGTTCATATAACGCCTGAAAACTCATGGAGACGTCTTGATGTGGAAACGTTCTCAGAATAGCCGCCACATGGTTTTGAACCACAATCACATTTTAAAACAAATTTTACCTTCACTTATGAAGCGTATTAACCAACACTTAATTAGCTAGTGGAATAAATTTCTAGATAAGTGAAAATAAAACTTTAATAATTAATACAAATCATTTTGAATTTATTGACTAATTACTTATTAACGTTATCATATAAGTAACACATAAAACCCCATTAGTTACTGTGACTTCCCTGTTATTAAAGGGCATTTGTTTTTGACTTTAGGAAAATTGTAACATTTGCACAACTTTCAATCGATTTGCAATGTAACTTTCTGCTATTGATGAATCATTTAATAGTCATGATGTCAGCACCCTTATTTGATAGCAAGGTTGTTGATGTATGACTTATACAATGGTCCTGTAAGTTTCAGCAGTTTCAAAAACAAAGCAACTTTCAAAGGTACCTTTACCAATGCATTAATTCCAACAGCTTTCAAACACTTTTGATTTCTTTCCTTTAAATCCCTTGAATACACTTTTAAGAAAAGTTGTCAATTTGCAGTTCTAGGCAAGTCTATATTTTTCACAACTTTCATTGCAGACTTCAGCATTCATTTAATACTTGCTCCACATTAATAAAGCTGCGTACTTTTTTGATATCAAAAGGCATGAATTCCTCATTGATTGCACATACTTGGTGTTCTCTCCATTGGTTGAATTTAGCGAATTGTTTTATTTAAGAATTTCTTGAGGAATAGACTCAAACTTTTTTCCATTTTCGACACTTTTTTGAGTAAACCGAAAAAATAAACAGAAAATAACCTTAGCAACCTTGTATCACAGCTTTCTGAATTTCTTTGTGATTTTATTTTTTTGGTTTTTTCAAATAATAATTTGGGGGCATTTTATAGTTCGCACTGTCTAAAACACTTATACAATAAATAACTATTGCATTTTAATAGTTATTTGTATCACTAGGCCAGAAACTGTAGTTTTGCGAGTATGAGTACGTTTTGTGGGCCGAGGCGAAGCCGAGGCCCACAAGTGCGAATACTCGCAAAAAGTTTCTGGACGTGTGATACACAAATTTTTTCGGCCGACAAAATTTTTAAATTAAAATATTAATGATTATTGTTTAAATAGCGTCGGTTTAGAAAATTCATCTTTCTTATGTTGGCGATTCAATTCACCGCTATAGTGATTTGAATTTAAAATAATCTTATTGCGCTTGGTAATTTTATGAATTTTTTTGTGAAAAAACATGAATGAAGAAAAGGTATTAGAAGTACCAGCTCATATTCGAAATGTAGCAGAAGCTGCAATTCAAAATTTACTTCCTGAAAAATCATCCAATCGATATTGGAAAGAATATGAGATACTAAAAAAATGGGGTTCTGAAAATGGCGTATCGGTGTATAATGAATATGTTTTGGTTGCATATTTTGAAGAAAAATCTAAGAACTTCAAATCGTCAACGTTATGGTCGATGTATTCGATGCTTAAAACTACCTTAAACATTAAAGACAACATTAATATCGAAAAATATACAAAATTAATAGCTTTGTTAAAGCGCAAACATGACGGATATCGTGCAAAAAATCCAAAATTTTAGAAATGGATGATTTAGAAAAGTTTATTAACGAAGCACCCAATGAAGATTATCTTATGATAAAGGTAGGCATGATTAATTTTAATCTTTATTTACAAAAATTATTTATAGACAGCATTAATATTTGGCATATGCGGTGCATGCCGAATACATGAATTACGAGACATGAAAATCAAAGATGTCATTGATAAAGGGGATGTTATTATCTTATCCATCCCTCAAACAAAAACTAAAAAACCTCGTACCTGCTGTGTGACCGAACTTCATTGGATGGATATAATTCGCAAATATGTTACGTTAAGGCCCAATACAGAAATTGATAGATTTTTTTATTTTATGCAAAAAATAAATGCTCAAAACAGCCAGTAGGCATTCACTCCTTTGGAAATATGCCTTCTAAAATAGCTGCATATTTAAAATTAGAAAATCCAAAAGGATACACAGGTCACTGCTTTAGGCGAAGTGGTGCTACAGCTCTGGCAGGGAATGGGGTAGATATAACAACCCTGAAGCGCTTTGGCGGATGGAAAAGTACTACAGTCGCAGAACAATATATAGAGGATTCATTGGGTGCTAAAATAAACATTGCCAATAAATTATTGCATCAAAATCGTTCAGAACCTCAGCCCTCGACAAGTACAGGAATCCAGCAAGAAAGTTTACAAGAACCGATTTCATTAAAACCATCTAGTATTCATAATGTGCAACTTAAATTACAAGACACAAATTTGCCGAATATTAATCTCTCCCATCTGGAAAATTGTACGATCAACTTTAATTTTAAATAATTCTTTGAAAATTTACCTCTGATTTTAGTTAGAATTTCCGTTCGGTTGTTTGTTGTTCCTCTATTTTTGTTTCTAAATAAATTATTCAATTCAATAGGTCTTTTCCACGTGACGTCAGAGTTAAGTAGTGGGGTTCAAATAACAGCTGATCTGGAGGTAAACAAAGTCTAAATAGACGTGTGTTATAGTTAAAGTTACGCTATTTTATATTTTTATGTCGTATTTCCGAGGTTTGTGGTAAAGATGTCTCGCAGATCATGTGGATCGACATTATTAATTAACTTTATTCATAAAGTGAGGTTTAGTTTAGCTGAACATAAAAAATAAATTGATTGCGATGGATTTTTAAAATTGAACATAGTGATGTGATCAGCCACGTACTAATTTATATCAATAAATGTGAATAAATCAGTACATATTTCCACGAATTCTGTTTTTAGGCGACGATTCTGCAGCACGTACAAAAAGGAAGAAAAAATAGAACTTGATTATTCGTTTACATGGTGTTTTGTTAAAAGTTTAATGCATTTAATTAGTGACATAAATCCGGCATAGCTGTAGCTGTAGCAATTGTCCATTTTAAACAGATAAAATATATGTACAAAAATACAGTTATCGATTCATAAATCTTTTTTAATTAAACTACGAAGTATTTATAATAAACAGAATTAACTATATAGACACTAATTTAATTATACACCCTTTATACACTAAAATTACGAAATAAAACTATAAAACAAATTATTTTTACTTGGTTTATTTGGGTTATTTGCTTTGTTGCCCTCCAGATCAGCTGAGCGACGCCATATTAGTGACGTAGGTGGAAATGACTTATTGGATTATTTGAAGTTAATAATTACTGAAAAATAAACATAACCTAAAAAATGCTTCTTTGAATTTACTGCTTACCTACGGTTGAATTACATAAATCGATTTATGAATATGAAACTGTTTGCGATGAAATCCTTTAAGAACACTGAAATATTTTTTTTAATTTATTAGTTCACATTCCAAACTACACAGTTGTCAATCGGAACTCGTTGTTAATCAAATTGTCAATGCAACCAACTTAAAATCGATCATGAAAATCCCTCTTTTTATTTTCGTGCCATGACTTGAAAATAAGTGTTTTCAAGACAATTTAAGCGAATAGAAAATCAGTAATTTTAGACGGAGGCCGAAAAATAATTTTTTTACGTTACCATGGATTTATTACCTTTATTGTATAACCAAAGCATAATGTTTACGCAATGAAACGTTATATACTCAGTTTTACTTATGTAGATAACATAAGTAACATAAATCACTTTAATGCAATTGGAATGCTTATATTAACACTAACAAATAGGTTAAGAACACAGCGAATAAAAACAAACATGTAGTAAATATTAGAATTGATTTTAATATAGCAGGTAGTTACATACTCGATTGAGCAACTGTTCAATTAAAGTCACATCTTAATATTCATACTTACTACTGTTGGGCAATTACAAATGTTACAAACGTAATTTAAATGTTAATTAATTCTAACTTTAGTTACATTGTATTAATTTTTGTAGACGAAAAAAAGAAGTTGCTACCCGAGAACAAGCAGTCGTTCACGCAATGATATCGGCTGGCTTAGTTTACGCTGTATCTAGAAATTGTTCGAAAGGATTGTTGAAAGGATGCAGATGTACACAAAAAGTACGAGGTTCAAGTTCTAACAAAATAATGAAATCAACCTATAAAGGAAAAGAGATGAAATGGTCGTGGGGAGGATGTTCTGATGACATTGAATTTGGACAATCGATTGCAAAAAATATCTTAGACGATTCAGAAGTAGGAAGTGATCCTCAAACTTACGCTAATTTACATAACAACTTCGTCGGAAGAACGGTGAGTGATATTTAAGTAGATGATCAAATTGTTTTAAGAGTTTTAACCGTTACAGATTGTACGAAATACCATGGTAAGGAATTGTCAATGTCATGGGGTATCTGGAAGTTGTTTGTTACAAACGTGTTGGATGCAAGTTGCACCCTTCGGTAAAATTGCTGATGTAATACGACAGTCTTATAAAAAAGCGATACGAATAAATATCCAAAATCGGATCAATAGTTTCGAAGTTTCTTCACAAATTCCATCTAAACGCATAGACGATATTAGCAATCATCAATTGCTGTATTTAGAAAAGAGTCCAGATTATTGTATTGCAGATACTTTATCCGGTTGGCCAGGAACAAAAGGAAGATCTTGTTCTCGTACGCATTCGAAAACTACTAGAGCGCCAGAAAGGAAGAGTTGTAGAAATTTGTGTAGAAGTTGCGGACATCGTGTTCGAAAACATAAAAGACAAATCAAACGTAATTGTAATTGCAGTTTTAAGTGGTGTTGTGAAGTAAAATGTGACGTATGCACCGAAACTGTGGAAGAATTCTATTGCGATTAGCTGCTGAATTATTTGTAAATGTAAATGTAAGTTTCTGTGATATAAGTTTTCTTAAGAATTGGATAGGTACGAACATAGACGATAAGTAGAAATAATGTTTAATATTAAAATCGATATTTTTACACTTAAACAGAATTGTGTGCGTTTTTCGTCCTTTTGAAAATATTACAATTTTCGTTACAGATGTTGATTACAGTTATCTTCAATCGCGATTCTGGTGATTAGGGTATAAAACCTTTAAGTGCAACTTATTGCTTTCGGCATTGTTTATACTTTATTAGAATTATTTGAATTTTGTAACTTTACACTTTTATTTTTCGAACAAAATAAACGAATGCGTTACAATTCGATGCATTTTTGATCATTATTAAGTCTGTAATTAATATCAGAAATGCATCATCTCCCCCGGAATGTAGAACGTCCATAGATACAAGCAGTAGATTCTCTATACCTGTTAGTGTTTCCTTCAGTCACCGATAGATGGTGTTGGTTTTCCGCTTTCGTCATTGATTGAATATCGCAATTATAGTGTCGTGATGAATATCGATTCAGAATTGATTATATTTCATGAAAAATGGCTGCGCGCTGTAATACCGGAAATAATGTTACGGAACAGCGCAGTAAATTAAAAACAGATTTTTTTAAAGGTTTTTAATATTTCATTTGTATAAATATTACTAGGATATACTATTCAGTTTGTTTAAATTAACCTTTAATTTTAAGTGTTAGGTTTAAAAATAACAGGAAACTAAAATATTATAATAATGTAACACGTATCGCCACTTATCGACAACTTCGGGAAGTTCATATGCAAATATAGAATTATCTGGGCCTTATACATTCCGGGGGAGATGATGTATTTATGTTAATATCTAAGGAAGTGTACAGTCTACCTGCATGACAAAATTTTTAGTTTCAAAAGTGTCCAACCACTTTATGGAATGATATAATTAAAACGACTTTTCTTTAGATGGTCTCATTGATAAATGACTACTTAGTTCTCTGACTATCTCATTTTAGAATACCACCACGCGATTAAAACAGGATATGGTAAGGTATTTTTAGTTCTTCTTCACATACCACTTATTCAAGTAACGGGAAAATAAAACGTGGGATTTAAATGTGAGAGGGCCATTTTTGTCATTGCACATGCGTTGAAGCTCTATGATTTACTACGATTTTAAAGTAGGTCTTAGTGAAGATAGTGTTTGCAAAGGATGCAGTCGGCATTTGGGAATGAAGCACCATCCCGGGCAACTAATTATACAGAAAAACATGTCTCAGCAGTAACTGCTGAAAATGTGGCACATATTCAAAATGTGATAACGGATGATTAACCGTTGCACATATAAAATGATGGAGACCCCTCTTGGTATTATATACGCAGACTTACATAAAATTTTCCGTGAAAAATTAGGCGTTCAAAAAATTGTTTCATGTTGGGTGCCCCATCATTTAAGTCACGAAAGAGCAGTGAGAATCAGCAAGCAAACTCTAACATTGCTGAACTAATGGGGGTTATCAAAGTATTTCTAAAATTGTAACAGGCGATGAAACCTACATACCCTTTTATGACATACCAACTCGCCAGAGTGTATGAATATGAGCCACCACCAACTATGGTGAAAAAACAGCGTGCAATAAAAAAAGTTTTCTTCAGAAGCACAGGTTTAGTGAACGCAATTAAGCTAGAAGGTCAGAAGACTGTTACACCTAATTGGTACATTACACAATGTTTCCCTGAAGTTCTTCGGAGCCTCCGTATCAGAGGTTATGCTTCACCTCGACAATGCCTCGTTGCATACTGTTGCTGCAACGTTGATCTATTTGAAGGAAACAATATTAAAGTCATCAAGCATTCTACTTATTCACCAGATCTAACAATGTGCTACTTTTTGTTGCATATTAACATTAAAAAAAAATTTGCCGTTTTCACTGGGAAAATGAAATAGATGTGGCGGTGAACGAGTATTTTGACTCCATTTTAGAAAACCAGTGACTGGATGCATTCCATCAATGGAAAAATCGTTTGCAAAGATGTATTGATGCAAGATGGGACTACTTTGAGCACTCCTAAACTTGTGTAAATATATTTTTAAAATAATGCGAGAGAGAGAGAGAGCGGTATCGATTGTTACAAAATTCACTTTGTGATTTTTTTTAATTCGTTTCATAATTTTGAAAACTCATATTTATTTTTTTAAGAATGTTCAGTACGGTAAATTTAGTTTTCGGAATTAAAACGTATAAAAATTGTATTATTATGAAACTACACGATTTTTAGAAGGCTTCGATAACTGTCACCAAGGAGTATACAATTTGCTGTTACAATTACTGCCATCTATCTGGTGTCAATAGCAACAAGTTAAATGTAACAATAATAAGTAATAATGCACGAATTTAGTAAAGCTTTATAAAATAATAGTTTATTTGAAAATCTATTAATTTTGTTCTACAGAAAACAAAATTTGTTATTATTATTGAGAACAAGATGAAACGAACGGAATATTAATCTTGTTATTCATCAATATTAATATTCCGTTATTCATCATCAGAATTGCAGTTTATGCAAATATAAAAGGTATTATTGACTGTGCAGTTTGAATGTGCCTTTTTTCTCTTCTCTTCTCTTCGAATATATCCAGTATTTATTGATTTTATAGACAATTTAATTAACATAATTTTTACAACATTATTTAAGTGGAAAACAGTAAGTGCCAATTAAAAAGAAAACAGACATTTCATGTTTGACTGATACGCAATAACCAACAATTACATCGGTTTTGTTTTATTAGAACTTGCAAGATACAATGATTCAAGGAATTCTAAGGGGTGGAGTTGGGATTTATGAAAATGACCATTTTTGGGTAGCAATCAGCCTAACAGTTACAGTCTAAACAATGCTTGGTTACTCCTTACTTATTCTTGCAGGTTTTATGATCTTTTATATTCCCAGGTAAGACTTAAAATTTTGAACTGTTAACTTTAATGTTAGCTTCATAATGTTATGTTAAGGTTTTTATCATTGCCTAATAACTTTATAGGCTATGCATATTTTAGTTGGAATAAATTTTTGCTAAAAATAACAACAAGTAATACATCAACTTGACATAGTAACCCCTCATCTTTTAAAGTATGCGATTTTTTAATGAAATAGAGTAGAATACTAAACATTTTATGTTGAACTTTATAAAAAGGCACTAGAAAACGAGGCCGGGGTAATGGCGAACCCTGTATATAATACTATTTAGTTCGGTCAGATTTTCATTTAATAAAAAGCAAACAAAACTTGCTATGAAATCTGATTCGTTGAAGTTGAAAGATATGGTCACCGCACCAGATCATAAATATGTGTAGGGAATATTCGTTAACTTCAGAGGTGCATTCGACAACCTCCTCTGGACAGCAGTGCTAGAAGGGCTGGAAGCACTAGGGTGTGAAGAGATTAATGTCTGGCGCGACTACTTCCACAACCGGATCGTTCACCTGGTAAGCGAAGTCGATGAGGTCCGGTGAAGAGTCACGCGAGGGTGTCTGCTAGAGAAACTAGAGGGGATTGGATGCCAAGCGTAGCGTATACGGACGACTTAACGCTCCTGGTCGCTGGAAACAGCAGACGCGCAGTTGAGGAGTCCGGCAGCGCATAGCTGGAAATCGTAGGCAGATGGAGCGACAAAGTAGGGGTCATGGTCTCTATTGAGAAAACCAGGGTAGTAGCGCTAAAAGGAATGTTATCGAAGGGTCGGCTTCCAAACATGAAGTTTAGAGGCACGAGAATCCTCATGGCGACACAAGTCAAGTATTTGGGAGTTATTGTGGGTGAAAAGCTTAGTTTTACAGCGCAAGATGGTCACACTCAGTGATACAATGAGAAGAGACCGCCAAAAGGATCCTTACCGGGCTCCTAACGGGCGCTATGCACGCAGTGGGAGTCTGGTATGCAGAGATAAGGAAAAAGTATATGGTTGCGCTCAAAGGAAGGTGCCAGAGAGTAGCCCTGTAGTTGAACCTGGGGGTCTGTAGAACGGTGTCCATAGACGCCATGCAGCTGCTAGCGGCGCGCTACTCTGAGACTTAAAAGCGAGAAAAAGGGGAAAACTTATGCGAGTGGCCAGGTGTCACACCGCGGATAATATAGACATGCTAGGCGAGGCCGAGCGTCTTGAGGCAAACAATAAGAAAAATTTAATCCTAACAAGAAAAATCGTAGCGGAGTGGCAAGAAAGGTGGACTGAGAGCAGGAATGGTAGGGTTACTTACTGCTTCATCCCTAACGTAGGCAGGAGGTTGGAATGCCCGTGGATTTGACCTTCCTGGGCGATAGGTTGCGTAATTACGGAGCACGGCTGCTTTCGTGAGTATCTGCGCAGGGTGAGGGCCAGTGATGACGCGACTTGTGTGTGCGGCAATGGCGATGAGCATTGGGCCTCACCAACTGCGACTTGTACGGGGACCTCAAGAACTTAGGGACCCTAGGGCTTTTGGTGAACGGGGTCCCTATGCAGGGCGGGGAATTGTAAGTGCGCCACAAATGGCGTAAGTTTGTGCAGTGCGTGGAGAAAATGATGAAGAGGCCTAAGGAATTTACAGAAAACGGAGGTTAACTTGGGACCTGGCTCGCTTAGCATCACAGCAGGCACAAAAGGACAGTGGAAGCAGAGAGTTATTTATTTATTATTTATTAGTAGTAGACTGAAAAAGCCGCAAAAATGTTTAAAAACATTTTTTTGACTTACAACCACATGCGGTTTTTTCAGAATGATTGAGTAGGTCTCTGGCCATCTGAAATCGATAATTACAAAATGTTTTAATAGGGACAACATTTTTATTGCAAAATTTGTCAAAAATCTGTCTAAAGATTTTTTACTACTATTTCACACATTTATCGCGATATCTCCGGAACCAGTATAGATATTAATTTGTTTTTTTTTACACAATTAAGAAAATGTGAGCGAAGGTAACTGCGGCATTGACATTTTTGTGACACTATTAGTTTTTTGTAAAACTAAATTAAATTTTAATGCAGACATGTACTGCAGAACTATTTTCAATAAGCGAGTAACTTTTTTGTTTTAAAAATTGAAGTTGAAGTTGAAGGTTTTCTCGCTGACTGCAGGTCGCGGCCGTCGCGTCGTCCTGGTTGAGCGACAATTCGTACAAGCTGCTGGTAACTATTATTATTGTTATTCATTATACTTCTAAATAGAAGTAACTTACAATTGTAAAAGTATAATATTATTGTTTAATAATATTCGCTATCTGGAAGCAGTTTCTTGGGTTGCGCTGTTGCAGACGTTTGCACATTTGCAGTCACTGCAGCATTTTAATCCTTGCGACATACAGGTACACCTATTGTTGTTGCATGTTCTGTCGAAACATCGTATCAATAAGATTCGTCGGACTTCATTTAGCACTGGATCTTGAGAAGAAAAAATAGCTTTCCAAGAATTTTCTTCTAAAGTCCAGCCGTATATAGCCGGATCTTCCACCGGTGGTTTATTAATCTGGACGCTGTGATATGGCGCACTGTCCATAATTACAATACTTCTAGATGATAAATAAGGTATCAGTTGAGTTTCTAACCATCGCACAAAATTTGCATGATTCATATCGTCGTGATAATCCCCCGATTTGTTTGTTGTGGCATTTACGAAACTTAAAACCAATCTCATGTAAATATTTCGTTAAGGTATCTGGTCCACCAGAATAATCAATTTTATCACCCATTTTTGATAGTAATATTTTCACTATTGGAACTTGTTTGTCTACCGTGTTTACTTCATGCACTGTTCTTTTTAGTATACTTAAATCACAATCATGTAAATCGATTTCATGCGGCCACTTTTTTTTCTTTTAGTAGGAGATTTCACTAAATTTTCTTCAGTTTTAGCTTGTTTCCTAAAAATAATAGTAGTTATTTAGTAGCCTTAATAGATTTAAGATTAATTACCTGAGCTTTTTTATGAAATTAACTGATTTGCCAGTAGCCGCTGCAGCGAGCTCTGTAGCCTGTTCTAACTGAAATGCCCACACACCTGCAGCATTTTTTTGATCGAAAAAGTGTGTCGAATTACAGTCCTAGCTTCAGAATGCACAGTTTTCTTTGATTTAGTATCCATAACGGGATTACAAAAAAACAACCTTTAAAAAACTATTTTTGAGGTTAGAAAATATAATAGAATTTGTTTGATTTAATACGTACCGATTGAAACAGTAGTACTGCCAGAAGAGTTTTGAAAGTTTTGAGTTTTAAAAGACTTGAAAACTGAATTAAAGCAATTAACAAAGGTAAAACGCAAAAAATTATAAAATGTCAAAATTAAACAATAACAAGATTTTATATCTTTCTACCCGGTATGTACCTGCAAGCTATGATTGGATAGATATATTACCGCCACCAGTTTTAAAATTAGTTCGCATATTTTCCGGGGTTTTGTTTTATTCTGTGAGCTGTAGGTATGTTTAGGTATTTTCTTTGTTATATTATAAATTACCGAGAGACTTAAAAAAATAATTATTACCTTTTCAAATGTTGCTTAAATGCTTGATCAGTAGGAGGCAACTCAGAAGCTGGACGATTTGATTCAGCAGTCAGATACCATCTTAATTGATTCAAGGAAACAATATTTTTGTTTTTGTTTCTATACAAATAAAGTATATATTTAGTACTAACTTCAATTGCCTTATGTTCTGATAAAAAGGAAAGATTTCCTAGATCTTGTAAAAAATCAATATTTTTGTATAACACATCAAACGCTGTTTTCTTGCCTATTTTATACATCGCATTTGTTGTGTCGCAGCTAGCAGAGCAATGAATCACCAGTAGCATTTTACACATTTCTGCTCCTAAATTTTTGACAATATCGTTGATAAACAAAAATTGTGAATTTTTGCCAAGTCCCAATTGCATGAATATATTGTTTAGGCACATATTTGGTGTTTTGCAGTAAAAATGTAACAGCAAGATCAAAACATCGGTATCAACAGATTTTACCAAGATTGTGTTACCTTCTTTAAGCTCTGTGGAGTATCAGTCTCGTGTCAGCTTCTTCCTGACTGCTTTTTAGACTTTCCACCTCTTTTGGCCCTTGAATTTTAGTCACTTCAAAACAAAGTTCAGGATGTTGAAAACCTCCAGCTATAATCAGCGTTTCATAGTCATTTAGCAAATTTGGACAATTTGGTACTTCTGTCAAGAAATAGTGTAAGACGAATATTAATAATGATCGTTTATTCGCCGAAGACCTTAAAAATTCGTGATATTTCGGTACTTTTCTAGAACCAGCCACATTGAATTCACTATTTGAATCACCACGTCTTTGGCGTTCCCCATTCTTTACCGAATTTTCTAAATACGTATCAAACACTATTGTAATTCTTTTTACGCTATGTTTTCTTCCCTCTCTTAAGATTTTAGTAGCAAAGACTCTTCCCAAATCGTTGAAAGTGACAAAACTAGAAGGTTGTTATTCTTGTAGTGCCACCATTCCATCAACAATAAATGATTGTCTGCAGATTGATTAAAATTTTATTTTAAGCTTCCCTCCTAGAATTTCACCCTCTTTTTGTAAAATTTTCTGGAAGCAAACGTCTTTTCTTTTTTCTGCAGCAGTGATAATTGTTTTTAATCCTTGTATCCTTGGATTTTGTGTCACACTTTTGTCATTTTATTGTAAACACTTTATTTTTAATAGAACAGATTATGTGTAAGCACAAAAATCTACATAAAATGCAATATAATAACCACACTAAAATTACACACCTTTATGAATTAAGTTAAAACACACATACACTCGTTTGAGAAAACCGCAACGTTATGAGGAACGTTGAGGTGCCAATACGCGCGGGTGGAAGTTAGAAGGGTAGGAAGACAAAATAATTGAATCAGTTATTTGAGTAACTTGACAAATCCACATATTCGGCAACTATGTTTGTGGAATTTGCAGGGTTTCTGAAATAAGTGCTTCATCAATTAAATGCACGTGCAAAAGAGTATGTACGAAATGTACCTCTAGCCGCAGGACCCGGAGGAACCGTGCCCGAAGGCGAGAAAACTTTCAACTTCAACTCGCTATAACTCAAAAACTATTACACTTAGGATAATGGTTTTTGTTTTAAAAACCTTTTTGCGGTTTAGGCTTCGTTTCGTCCGCAGATAGTATAGTAAAATTTTTAAAACAATAAAGTTTCTCGCTTAGTGAAAATAGTCTGCATTAAAATTTAATCTAGTTTTACAAAAAATTTCATATGGCCAGGGACCTACTCAATCATTCTGATAAATCCGCATGTGGTTGTAAGTTAAAAAATAAAAAATCGAGAAGGAGACGTCTTTTTCCTGGTTTTTCAGTCCACTATAGAGTATTATTTACATGTGTTGAATAGTGGATAGTTAGACCTAAGTGTTGACAGTAGAAATTTTATTTTTATTTTATTTATTTTTTTTTGTTAAGTAAGTCTATTGCTTACAACGGGTTAACTAGTTTTAAGCGCCCCACAGCTCGGCAGAAATGTGATAAGAGTCTAGTCAGTGAAGCGAAGCTGCAGACAGGGAACGGTGATATGCATCTAGTCATGAGGGACGAGTGAAAGGATGTTGTGCGAGAGTGTGTGTATGCCAGGAGCGACGGCTTGGGTTAGCCTAAAAAGGCCCTCTACCCAAAAGTGTCGGTACCACGGGCTGCTGATACCAAGCCCCGGGAAGGGTATGACAATTGTTCCAGCGCGCTGTCAGCAATGGTCTCGGATAGTCGCAGATAGACAGACCGTCTCGCGTCAGCCGAATGACGTCGGACTCGTGGTGGCTGTGGTTTGGCCAGATAGTAGGACATATTGCAAACGGCTACCACCGTCAGTGGCGGTCGGTCTGGTTCTTTGAACCCGTGTTGTTTAAGCCCTGTGCGGCAGTTGCAGCACGTTAAATTCACTATTGTCCTCTGTGAACCTTTTGAAAAAATCAAGTACTATGTAAAGAGGCGATATTTTTGATTATCCGTTTCTTAGTTACAAGCATTCGTGTTGCTCATAGAAAAGTGTTGTTGTTAAATAGGTGATATTCCAGTTAAGTAGTACTTACAGTGGTATGTTTTCTACATTCGTTCCTGAAATCCAAATAGTAGTGTCAATTGAACTTGTTATTGATGTCATACGTGTGTGGCGAGTTTTGTTGTCAATTCTTGCTTTTCTCGCTTTGTGACAATATTTGTCATCATATGATGTGATTACGCTATTAGTGTTATGTAGCTTACTAGATTATATTTAAAAAACAACTGTTGTAGTGCAAAGAATAGTAGAGAACCGGTTATCAAAAGCAGTTTGGAGAAGGAAAAAAAAAATAGGCGAAGACCAAGAGCATTATGCACAAATCAGGTGACACTACTTTCTCATGGGCACTTTCTCATACATTGGTACACAAGAACTTTACTGTAAGAGCATTTATGGTAAAATTACAACGCCTCAATTAAATTAAGTTCAAACTTTGAAGACTTGGCAAGCTTGAAAGAAGAAAACAGTGAAATTGTGAGTACGTTTATAATTACTCCACATCTTATAAATAAGATGGAGAGTGATGCGACCGTTTCCAAATCGAAAATTTTGTACTGGTGCGAAATGTCGGCAGCTAAATGTACCGAACAGATTTTCACATAAATCTTCCTAATTGTATTTTATATTATTGGATGTTTTTTTAATTTTTATCTTCCCCCATTGAAATCTATAATTTTTCATTTGTAGTTAGACAGTAGGTACTATATAGTATATGTTATTGGTGTGAAATTATATATGTAAGCTTAGTAGTCAATGTTCACAACTTAAAGCTAAGTATACAGGGTGTCCCAAGATGTATGGGCAATCCGGAGCATATAGATCCAGAACCTCAAGTACTACCAAAACACGAAAAATTTGTTGTCTTATTTTGGACGGTTTAGAAGATACGAATTTTTGAGTTCTTTTCCGACGCTTCCTGTCACGATGTTAGCAAATTAATTAAATTGGTGTAACAAAAGAATACATATCTGTAAACATTTGCAAAATACCGCACAAACAGTGCGATGTTTGACCTAAATTTCATTTTGATTAAAAGCGAATACGGTGGTTAAAAAATATTTAATATGAAAAAATGATAAAATTTCGAAATCATTTAAATTACTTACACAGCGTTGATACTAATTTATTAATAAACATAATTTGGATTTATATATTACCTAATTTTTCAATAATTTATTTTTGTAATGATTTTGACCTGAAAGTGTAATGTTTAATCTTTTCATAGATACTGAAATGTTTGTTTATGATTGCAGCTAACATACTATGTAATTATAAACTTCAAATACTGACCCCTGGAGGTCCAAAATAAAATTATATTTAAAAGAGCAATAAATAATACATCTTAATAAACAAGAAATCATAATAATTTACTTACTGAATTAGGTCTAATAGTTTGTGGGTATTACCACAGATAAATATAGGTATATTTTATCTGTGGTATTACCTACTTTAAATATTGCGACTTCCTTGGCGGACTTATAGTCGAAGGAATATGTCATTTGAGTTGAAAATAATCGCGCAAACAAAAAACCACATAAACGTGTAGGGGAATCCTTGCTAAATATAAATCTGAGTTATCGGGATTCTAACCCCTCTAGAACCCTCGCTACATTTTAGTCTTTTGACCAAACTCAAAAAATCGATATTGATTTGCTTGGATTGGCGGAAATCCACCAGTCCAGGAGTCCCCAAAACGCACTAATTTTCTTTAGTTTTTGACGCCCGACATTTTTCGTCCTATTTCAAAAATGTCATTCCAATTCATTTGCGGTGTAGGACTAAAAATGTCTGTCGTCAGAAACTAAACAGAATGGGCGCCTTTTAGAGACTCCTGGATGGATTTTCGCCACTAGAAATAAATCTATTTCTTTCTGAAAAACCAATTTTTGATCTTTTATTTCGAAAAATATTAATGTTTCAAGTTTGTCGAGAGAATTAAAAATATTGAAATCGTAGGCCTTCCTGAAATTAAAAATGAAAATCCTCGAGATGCAACTGGTAAAGTGTTTGCAGCAATTGGCATTATCGTCCCGGATGAGGTGATCGAGATGGCCCATCGAGTTCCGACACGAAATGTTAACCAAAGCAAACCACTGATTGTTTCTTTGAATAGCAGGTATTGGAAAAATAAAGTTCTTACAGCTTTCAAGGTTTGTGTGAAGGATAATAAGGAAATATTCACTTCAAATAAGATTTATCCTCAAGTTAATGTGAAATCTAAGATATATGTGCGCGAGCATTTAACAGTTTCAAATAAACTTATTTTAAACGAATGTAAAAAGAAGCCAAAAATAAGCAATATAAATTTGTGTGGGTAAAAGATTGTAAAATTTATGTGCGAAAAACTGAGCAAAGTTCTGCAAAGCTTATCTGTACAATGGCAGACGTCTTATCTTTATAGAACTTCGACCAGCACAGATAATGTAATTACATGAATGATTTTACGAACAATTTTCCCATTGCAAATATTATTTACATTATTATTTTTAGTATTTAAACAGTTAATTTTTGTCCTAATCAATCTTATTATTTAAATCTTTGATTTGTTTGCTTCTGTACTGGGGATCAAATCTGCTTATGAATTTCATTTATATACTTTAAAATGTACTTTTGCGTATTTGATTAGATTTTAGTTGATTATTTAATGTTAGGGTGCGCTCAAATATATTTTTTTGTACCAGAGGATTCGCAGCTCCTACTTGCTGATTGAGTTATTTAAATTTTTTTTTCTGTTGTTTACTTGTGTGTGTTTTATTGCATTAATATTTAGATTTTGTATGTCTGGAACGTCTGAAAAAGTGAACTGTGCACATCTTAATGTCCGTTCGTTATTAAATAAGTTTGATGGAATTAGAGATCTCTTATTAAGCAACAATTATGACATTCTAGCACTTACGGAAACTTGGTTGACTGGCGAAATATCAAACGAGGTGATTCATATAAATGGCTATGATATTATACGAAATGATAGGAAAACTAGAGCAGGCGGAGTTGCTTTTTATATTAAATCATTACTGACATATAGTACCATTGAAGTAAATGATGAAATCGAACAATTATGGATAAACGTTTCATTTCACAAACGTAAGTATGCTTTTGGTGTAGTCTATAACCCACACAGAAATTTTTATGTTGATTTTATAAATTCCTTAGAAACGGCTCTCTCTACAGTATTACCTGTAACGGATGCAATGTTTTGTCTAGGTGACTTCAATATAGACATGTTTGATATACATAGTTCACCGACTAGGTATGCATTAGATTTTTTTATTCTCTTGGTCTGTCACAGGTAGTAAATGCTCCCACTCGTGTCACTAGCAGCTCATCGGCGCTTTTAGACTTAATACTTACTTCAGACAAGAAATTAATTGTTAATACAAACGTCGATATTATCCACGAAACGACAGACCACCATTTAATTAGTTGTCGTATAGATTTGCCTAGCATAAAATCGCATTCAATTTTACGAACTTATCGCAATTTAAAATATATAGATCATAATCAGTTTAATTCGGATTTACGTTCTATTCCGTGGCGTAATATATATCATTTAGAGAATATTGATGACAAAGTGTCATTTTTCAATGAGAACTTAACTGCATTACTTAATTTACATGCACCTATTGTTACATCAAAATTCACTAAATTACCAGCGCCTTGGCTTACAGATACTCTCAAAGAAATGATGAAAGTACGAAACCGCGCTTTAAATAGATATAAAACTATGAAAACTACAGAGTCTTATAATTTCTATAAACAATTGCGAAATGAAGTAAATTATGCAATTAAACGCGAAAAGAAATCATATTACAATTGCAAATTTAAATCTGATTCTAAAACATTTTGGAAAGAATTGCGAAAGTCGTGGTTGCTTGGTAAAAGGAGTAATAATCAGCTTCCTGTCGAACTTCATGATTGTAACAAAATTAATAATTACTTTTTACAGTCAATGTCTAACAATGCCAACGACAATAGACCTCGTTTAGTTTCTTTCTATAAAACTCATCTTTTACGTTCCGATACATGTACTCTCAACTTCAAAAATTCAAATGAAACTGAAATTCTTAAAATCATAGAATCTATAAAATCAAACGCTGTTGGTGTTGACGGCTTAAACATACTCATACTTAAATTGTGTACTCCATTTCTGTTACCTTTTATAACACATATAATAAACTTCGGTTTTGAACATTTAACATTCCCTAGCACCTGGAAACGTGCGCTTGTGCTACCTTTGCCAAAGATTGCGCTTCCTAAGAGTTTAGCTGACCTGCGTCCAATCAGTATATTACCGGCATTCTCCAAAATTTTAGAAAGGGTTATTGAACAACAACTACGAGATTATTTAATAACAAACCAAATTTTACCCCTTACGCAATCTGGCTTTAAAAGAGGTCATAGTTGTGCCACTGCTCTCTTAAATATTGTAGATGATATAATTTCTGCTACCGATAAAGGTAAACTTACAATTTTAGTATCGTTGGACTACTCTAAAGCATTTGACACAATTAATCACGAAATTCTAATAGCCATGTTACATTATATTGGTCTGTCAAATGATGCAGTATCATTGCTGGAGAGTTACCTTACAAATCGTTTTCAAGCAGTCGGTGTGCAGGGGTCAGTATCTGATTATCTGAGAATAACTTCTGGTGTGCCGCAGGGATCTATTCTAGGTCCAATTCTGTTTAGTATTTATATGTCAACTTTTCCATCAGTTTTGCAAAATTGCACGTCTCATTTTTATGCTGATGATTCTCAAATCTACATGTCTTTTGATCCGAATAATGTAATAAATTCTTGCCATAGTATTAACCAAGATCTTCAAAAATTAGCTGACATATCAAAACAACATGATCTCAAATTAAATTCAAACAAATCCGCGGTTATGTTATTTGGTAGAAAAAACGATAGAGAACGAGCAGCTGCTGATATATATATTCATATTGATGGTGATACCTTGCCTATTGTCTCAAATTTTAAAAATTTAGGATTGACACTTGACTCAAATTTACGTTTTAAACAACATGTCTCGAATTGCCTTAAAAGTGCATATAACAATTTACGATTAATATATCATCATCGACATGTATTAAGTCACCCAATTAGAGTAGTTCTATGTAATAGTGTTGTTTTGTCAAAATTGATTATTGTGACTCTGTGTATGGTGCTTGTCTTGATTCTCGTGATATATCAAGAATACAGAAATTACAAAATTCATGTTTACGTCTTATTTTTGGTATTAGGAAATATGACAGAATTTCGCATACTTTAAAACAGGTTAAATGGCTTAATATGAAAAATAGACGTCTTTTACATGCAATCTGCTTATACCACAAAATTGTAACTACCAAAACTCCCCCTTATTTATATAATAAAATAACTTTTCGGACTGACGTACACCATTTAAACTTACGGTTTAGACAAAATATTAGTGTTCCACGGTGTCATACTGAATTTGGTAGAAATTGTTTTTCATATTGTATCACAAAATATAATGATATACCTGCGACATTGAAACATTTATCTCATGTACAATTTCGATTTCATCTTAAACGTCATCTTTTCGAACATCAAAATTAAAATTATAAATATATTATAGCTCCACTCATCTTTTTGTTTGGTTTTTTGCGGTTTTACTACATGATGCAGCTTACACCACACGTACAGTTCACTTGTGAAGACGATATCAGCTTTAGATTTAATTGAAATTATGTTTCTGTTGTTTTTTGTGTATTCTTTGTTTTTGAACTCGCTTTGAGCCTAATTTTAGTTTGTTTTTTTTTTCAAACATATTAAATGGGTTAAGTGGAAGAGCAACTTGCTCAGAAATGTGCAAACTGAACTTCGCCCATTAATTTTTAATTTTTGTTTTGTTTATGTTTTCTTTTCTGCAAATAAAGCCTATTTATAATTATAATTATTTATAAAAAGAACTAAAACTGTAGAGCGCAAAATCTCCCCTAAAACTTTAACTTTGGATCGCTTGTACGAACCGGCATCGCGAGTTATAGCTGGTCCAAAGAATTTGAAGCTTTTTGCGATTATGAGAGGGGGGAGGTTTCGGGTGAAGAGTCGAGATCCTAAAAACCCCTTACAAGCCTATGTGGTTGTACTCACATCTTATAAATAAGATGGGGAGTTATGCGACGGTTTCCAAACCGAAAATTTTAACACCCCTTTTTTTACTTTTTCCAACGAATTGGAGTTAGTATTATATAATGGAGCAAAAAAAATGTATGTCCGATGGACGGCCAGCCGTCCGTCAGAATGTAATCAAGATATCAAGAAAATCACCCGTCCGATTATTATGAAACTTTGAACATGGAAATAATTTTTAATTTCTCAGATCTGATTAGATTTTGGGCATATTATGTGTAGCCAAAAGACCGTTAACCTACACAGGTTTTTGAATTTTTAAATATTTAGAAAAATATTCATTTTACTCATTTTCGTTTTAAATAAAACTTGTTTGTAATTTAATTGTACACAACTATTGTTTAAAGTATTTTTTGATCCGATAAGCAATTACTAAGATATAACAGTCACATGACACTAATTGTTGTAACGATATCTCCACCAATATTAATTATACAGGGTGTTCCGATATTCCATGTACACTCATGAAATTTAAAACTTGGACACCACAATTTCTGTAAACAAAAGTTTGCACATTGTGAAGCGGGCTTAAGGGTATCATTTACAATTCTAACAGCAGGTAGTCTCAGCAGGGGTTATCTTATAGAAGGACTGTAGAATGAATCATTACACTAAGCACGTTTTAGAAAATAGGTAATTTACGTTGCTTACTTAATTTTTTCTTTAAAGAATATATTTGAAGGTATCGCTAATTAAACACCATAGCTCGATTAATTATCGAATCAAAATTTTGTTTAGGAAATGTTTACAAAATAAAATTAGAAATAATTTTGATTTAAAAAACGTCTACAAGCAATAACTTTTAAATTAAATCAAAAACTAAACATGGTTATTTGGGTTGACTGATTATTACTTATTTTTAAATAAATCTAACCTACTAATTATTGTAAGTTATTAAAAAAAATTCATAATATTTAGTCCTTACAAAATGTATATTTTATGACGTTTCATTTTTTCTGTAGTTAATATAAAAAGTGAAAATAAAAACTAAGGCAATTCTTATTGTCAACGTATATATTTAGTTTTTGACAAGAATTTATTACATAATTATAATTAAGATACCAAGTTATAGTTTAAAATTAAATGAAAACTTTTTTTAAATAAAGGTATTACTATATAAATAAATATAAGAAATCAATAATGGGTGTGACCTCCATTATTATTGATACATTCTTGGAGGCGTCTGCTCATTGACGCTATCAAGGTATCAATATAATTAATATTAATCGTTTCCCATGCGGTATCAATGGCTGCAATTAGTGCATTACGGTTTACTGGTATAAAATTTGGCCCTTGTTGTCTTCGGATAACAGCAAGTATTCGAGCCCAAACATTTTCGATAATGTTAAAATCTGGGCTTTTGCTGGCCAGGGTAACAGCTCCAAGTTATTTGCTTGTATCCAGTTGCGCACAACCTGCGAAGTATAGGGTCATCATATCCCGATAGTTAATTATCGAATGTTCCATGTGTAAATGGAATCTACTAACGTAACGTTAAGTCGTTAATTATAGTTACATAACTCTCCTTTCATAAGATATAGTTCATATTAATATGCTTATTGTAAAGCTTCGTACACACCTGAACAACAAACCGAGGAACAAACAGAACAACGAACCGAACGGCAATCGGAACATTAATTTGGACGGTGCTACGTACGAATTTTAGAACAGATTCGCAAGTCCTGATTGTTCCACGAACGGTTTGCGGCGTTCCCGCAACTTGTCGGTTTTTCTCCGACATCAAAGAAAATGCGCGCGAATGCGTTTGCAGGTTTGGACGAATCTAAACAAAACGGCGAACAAACTTATGCGGGAGAATTAAATTATTTATTTTTGTCCTCCCTTTTGTGGGTTTGTTGTGTTTTAGGTAATATTATGGAGTTGACAGAAGAAAAATGTTTTAAATTAATCAGTGTTTAAGAATGCAAGAAAAAATGATGTCCCTATTAGCATCATTTGGGCGGAAAATTCCAAAATAAAAAAAAAAGCGAAGTAAATTATAATTTTTACTCTTCTTTGTGCGTAAAAATTTGGTTGGCACTATCTTCTTGTTTTCCGCAATTTTCTCTTCTCAATAATAAATATATATGAACTGAAAACTACTGAAAATAATTATGGGAACAGCACAAACGTTCCGTTTGTTGTTCGGATTGTGGAAATCATAAAAGATCGTTTGTCGTTCTGTTTGACTTTCGGTTCGTTGTTATGTTTGTTGCTCGGTTTGTTGTTCAGGTGTGTACGAAGCTTTACAACTTAAGCAACAATTTTTTGGCGAATAAAGATTAGTTTGTGATGTAATATTAGAAACACAAATTTATATCATATCAAATTTATGACAACTTAAAACCAAGAACGTGTATGTTATTGCTAAGAAATTATTAAGGAAAAAGCGCAATTGCAGTGTAAATATTTATAATTAGATATTTTCGAAAGTTTATAAGTCCTCTATTGTAATCTTAATACTTAAAAGAAAATCCTGTCCATTAGCATTATAAGGAAATGGCTTTTACTTTATGAATAAGTTTCAATAACAATAGAATATCCTTGCTTGTTTAATTTACTTCCTTTGAGTCATATTGCTCTAAGGGTTGTTACATTGGTCATTAGAAGTATGTAATAAATAAACAATTACCTACTGTTTGAGAAGGGGTAGTGTGAACCAATAAATAAAGTAAGAAATGTAAATTCCATTTTAGTTTAAAATTTTAAGTGTTGTGAAAATGCCACCTCATCTCGGTGCTGATTTGAAAGCGCGGATTGTTTCGGAATTAGCGGCGGGCCGTAGCGTGCGTGAAATTTCACGTATGTTAGATATACCAAAAAGCACCGTAGGGCATTACCGAGTAAAATGGAATCTTGAACACACTAAAGTATCTACACGTGCTCAAGATACACATTTTCCCGGATGCCGTATAACTGCACAAAAAAGATTAAAGGAGATGGGAATAAAGAAGTATAATGCTGCTGCGAAAGAAGTTCTCAGTGACGAAAATATGAGACGTCGTCTGGAATTTGCAAGGCGATATGTGAACGAGCCTTTGGAATTTTGGAATCGAGTGATTTTAGCGACGAAAAAACGTTCAATAGCCGCAACGATGGACCACTAAAAGTTTTTAGAATGGAAGGAACTCGTTACGAAAATAATCACATATGTCCTAAAAACGAAGTGGTTATTTTCTGTGAATGTGTGGGGTTGGGTTAGCGCGCGGGGTCCAGGAGTTTGTTGGGCTATCGATGGACGTCTTGATTCTGCTGCGTATTTAGATATTTTGGAAACTATTATGAAACCTTCAGTGTTTTATCCAGACGAAGATTATATTTTTCAACAAGTAAGTATTCTTATTTCACTATACTTTCTCCAAAAAAATAGTTCGGGATCTGTTGAATTAACATTTTCATAATGTATTTTGTTGTTAAAGGACAACGCCCCTATTCATACTTCGCGGGTTGTGCGCAATTGGATACGAGAAAATAACTTGGAGCTGTTACCCTGGCCAGCAAAAGCCCAGATTTTAACATTATCGAAAATGTTTGGGCTCGAATACTTGCTGTTATCCGAAGACAACAAGGGCCAAATTTTATACCAGTAAACCGTAATGCACTAATTGCAGCCATTGATACCGCATGGGAAACGATTAATATTAATTATATTGATACCTTGATAGCGTCAATGAGCAGACGCCTCCAAGAATGTATCAATAATAATGGAGGTCACACCCATTATTGATTTCTTATATTTATTTATATAGTAATACCTTTATTTAAAAAAAAGTTTTCATTTAATTTTAAACTATAACTTGGTATCTTAATTATAATTATGTAATAAATTCTTGTCAAAAACTAAATATATACGTTGACAATAAGAATTGCCTTAGTTTTTATTTTCACTTTTTATATTAACTACAGAAAAAAATGAAACGTCATAAAATATACATTTTGTAAGGACTAAATATTATGAATAGAGAGTTTAATGATTTTTTTAATAACTTACAATAATTAGTAGGTTAGATTTATTTAAAAATAAGTAATAATCAGTCAACCCAAATAACCATGTTTAGTTTTTGATTTAATTTAAAAGTTATTGCTTGTAGACGTTTTTAAATCAAAATTATTTCTAATTTTATTTTGTAAACATTTCCTAAACAAAATTTTGATTCGATAATTAATCGAGCTATGGTGTTTAATTAGCGATACCTTCAAATATATTCTTTAAAGAAAAAATTAAGTAAGCAACGTAAATTACCTATTTTCTAAAACGTGCTTAGTGTAATGATTCATTCTACAGTCCTTCTATAAGATAACCCCTGCTGAGACTACCTGCTGTTATTGTAAATGATACCCTTAAGCCCGCTTCACAATGTGCAAACTTTTGTTTACAGAAATTGTGGTATTTTAAATTTCATGAGTGTACATAGAGCTACTATAGATTTCTGAAATTAAAATATGCCGATTTAACCCAAATTACCTTAGTCCAAAAGTTGATAATTTCCGAAATATACAGCGTAAAAATGATTATTTTTTATTAGTTTTTCTTGAATGATTTTCTTAATAGCTGTATTATTTGCACCGTATTAGGTGCTAGGTGGTTTTTTGGGATGAGAACTCGAAATCCGTTTCTATTTTTGTTGTAAATTGCAAAGGGCGCCACTTACAGCACTTTCCTTTATTTAAAATGTCTTAATTTTTTTGTGCCTTCTTGTATGAAATTGTTATTTGAATATTTTTATACTTTAACTTTTTCTGCTCTAAAAAAGCATAGGTACTTAATAAATCTCATTCCAAGCAACAGTTTTTGAGATAATTAGATTTTTGCTATATCTTTAATTAAATAGACAAATTCGCCATTGCCTTCCTTCACATTTAATCCAGACATAGGACTGGTTCAAATTAATAATTGAGCGTGTTGAACATTTGTTGTGAAACCAAAACCACTTAAGTTAAGCGATTACCTTTTTTTCTTTATCTTCTTGTCTAGTTTGCTTTTGCATTATTTCTGTTGTTGACCCTTTGGTCTTTAAATTTATTATTGTAGTTTGTCGCTCAGAGCGACATTTATTAAATATACCTCTTTGGGGCAGAAAAAGTTGGAGTATAAAAATATTCAAATAAAAATTTCATACAGAAAGGCACAAAAAACATTTTAAATGTAAAAACAGTGCTGTAAGTAGCACCTCCTCTAATTTACCTCAAAAATAATCCTAAAAAATCCCCGAGTACCGAATTTCATGCAAATAATACAACTATTAAGAAAATTATCCAAGAAAAAATAATAACTTTGACGCTCTGTAATTCGGAAACTATCAACTTTTGGACTAAGGTAATTTGGGTTAAATTGACATAATTATGTTAGTTCCAGAAGTATACAGTAGTTTTATGTACTTGGAGTATCAGTACAAACAAATTTGAGGGATAAAAAATGTGTTAGAAATTTTATTGTCTATAACTTTTGTTTGAACCATTTTTTTCTAAAACGCAATTTCATTTTTGCATTGCGGCAGTGGAATTTTCAACTTGTCTTAAGGTACTTTTGGGGGACGATACCTTGTTTTGTCCAACGTACTGACATAGTGTAACAGTTGTTCACATTTTTATAAAATTTATATGGGTTTTATGTGTTTTATCTGTTTAGATTTTTGGCATAATCTATCAAGCCAAAAGGGCTGATAACCTAGATAGATTTTTAAAATCTTGGAATATTTACAAAAATATTTAATTTACACATTTTTTTTTATGTTTTTTACAAAGTGTATCCATACTTTCCATATGTTTTTTGACGTTTATTAGTGTTAACACAAAATATTCTTATACTTATTGAATTACGTTAAGAATTTTTATGATTTTATAATTACCTACACATGTTACGTATACAATGTCTCGTTTTTGATATACAGATTGTTGATTACGGCTAATATCTGGTTTTATTAAAAAAAAAACACAACTTTGGTTTGTCACTTTGTTTTGGAGCGCCCTGTATATTTAAAAATATTTTTAAAATGTAGTCCATATTGACTTTCATTATATAACTGCAATAGAAGTTGCTTCTTCTACGTTAAATCCATGGCGTCGGCTTTGAATCATCCTGTATTCATATTATTATTTCAGCCTGATCTAAATTATAAAGTATGAAACAATTTTATTCAGAGATCGTATATGGAATTTTTCCTCTACACTAAGTTAGCAATGATTAAATAACCGATGACCTTTTAAAATGAGATAGTTGATAAGTTACGATAAATAAATTGGTGTATTTCAGTTGTTATTATTCTATAAACTAAATGCTACATTTGACCATAATGTATTCGATTATTGCAGTTTTAATTATATTATTCTGTATCCTTAAGTTGTATGTGAGAAACAAATATGCGTATTGGAAAAATTGTGACGTTCCATTTCCTACCCCGTCGTTTTTAGTCGGAAATGTAGGAAAAGCATTTTTACTCAAAGAAAGTATTTCCGACATTTTTTTGGATTTGTACAGGTACATAAACTCTACTTTGTTAATAAAGATAGAAGAATTAAACAAAAAACGCTTATGTTTTGCTTCTTATTTGTTTTTTATTCAGTACATTCTATACACTATAAAATTACTGCCTACTCTTACCTAATAATTTTTTTATGATCCACATTTTAAGTCTTCATATGGTTTTTGTCTTCTTTGCATCTTACTTTCTGGCATCTCTCGCCAAAAGAGATCTTTTCCCAACGTATCGTTCTACTTTTAGATGATCTTGTTTTCACCGTAGACCAGTTTTGTAAGCTAAAGTTTTATTTAACATTATTACCTGAAACGGCAAAGTAAAGCAACTCAGGCAAACGGATTCACAGGTTCAATTTTTGCCAACCGTATATAATATAGGTATTACCTTATTACCTTATTATAGTCTTTCCAAACATCAACTGCATTACAATAATGAGAAAACCCCGTTTGTCTCTCTTGTAAAATTGCTTTTTTTGGTAAAGGGAAACTAACATTTATGCGTTGTAGACAATACGAAGGGTATACGTACGTGGGATTTTACAATTTTTTAAGCCCAGCTATAGTCTTAAGGGATCCTGAACTTATCAATCACATTCTCATAAAAAATTTTGACAATTTTCAAGATACCTATATTAGGACAGCTGATCCAATTGCCGGAGTAAACGCATTTTTTACTGGCGGAGAGCAATGGAAACAACTTAGAAAACAAATTTCTCCACAGTTATCACCTGTTAAAGTACATGAACTAGGTTCTTATAAAGTGGAAAACTAAAATAAAAATTTTTTTAGATGAAATATATGTACGAACACATTGGAAATGTTTGTAAGCAATTGATCCATTACGTTAAGGAATCCAAAGAGAGTCTAAACCTTGAAAAATTAGCATTTACATTTACAGGAGATAATGTGATGAGTTGTGCGTACGGTTTAAGCAACCAAAGTTTTTTAAATAATCCATCAGTCATGTTGGAAGTTAATAAACAGTTTAACCGAAATATGCCAGTTGCAAATACAAACCACACTATCGGTTTCTTTTTTCCAACTGTTAGCAAAATTTTCAAAATTTCGTTAGTATTTTGATATAGTAAGTACGTATCAAATCAATTGATTATTTTAGATACTTGGGAAATCAAACGCCAAAATTACTTGCAGACACTATTAAAATGGGCATGGATAAGAGAATTTGTAGTAAAATTGAACAAAACGACTTTGTTAATTTCTTAATGCAGTTGAAAGTTACTAATGGTACTAAAATATATTATTTAACAGATAGTTCTTCTTATTTTATCGTAGATAAATCTTATATCAGTCATGGGGTAGCGTTTTACTTGGATGGTTTTGAAACCAGTGGAACTACATTTACGTATTTGCTTTTAGAAATAGCTTGTAATAAAAATATACAAAATACTGCAACCAAACAGGTTATGGAAGTTTATAAAAATACGGGACTATCTACAGTAGTGATGCAGTAAAAGATTTGGTGTATTTAGAAAATGCCGTATTAGGTAAGATAGCAATTAACGTGTGCTTGTTTAATTATTTTTTTGTTTTTAGAGACTTTACGAAAACACGCCGTACTTAAATTTTTAAACCGCCAGTGTACTAAAGACTGTACTCTACCACATCCAAAAAATCCGGAGAAGAGTGTGACAATTAAAAAAGGTACCCAAGTGTTTGTACCAAGTCTAGCTATTCAGAGATCCAAAATTTTTTATTAATCCAAAAATGTTTGATCCAAGTCGGTTTAATGATATGCATACCCTAAAAAAGATGTTTTTTGGATTTGGAAATGGCCCTCGTATTTGCCCTGGTAATGTAAAATAAATTAATATAAGTACCTACCGGCAATATTTGCTAATTTAGGGCGGCATTTTGCAATTACACAATTAAAAATTGGTGCTGCGAGTATTTTGTTAAATTTTGAAATCAAACTAAACAAGAGAACCAAATTTCCATTGGGAAGAAAAAATAATACATTTGACTAAGGCACCCGTCAACACAATTTGGATTGATTTTCTTCCACGTAATAATTAAAAAATTATAAAATATCTTGTTTGTCAGCATAATTTCAATTATTTAACGCTCGCGTTTTTTCCTTTCCTCAAAACTTTTGTATTGCAATAAAATTACGTAAAAGTAATTTGTCTTATTTTTGGTTTTTTGTATGAACTGTGTCTCCACGAGCTTAGAATCAAAGTTTCTTTTAAATATTATTGCAATGAAGCAATTTTAATTTGAAGCAAATATAAATAACATTTTATGAAAAGTTTAAAATAAACCAAAAATTCTTATAAACGTTTTCCCGAAAACGCATCCTTACGGATACATACATTATGTTTTTCAAAATTTCATTTAGATCCTCAAAATGTACAAGAGATATTCAGGTGGCACACGTAAATATTTAGTTAATTACAATTAATCACATAAATTTTAATACATCCAGTGGCGTAGAATACCTTAAGCCAACTATTTAATTTAATTCTGCAAAAGAAAGCATACCCGGCATTTTTAAATATTAGTATTTACGTAAACCACCACAGATGTTAAACTCAATAAAGAGTTCGTTTGCTTTAATGGAAAATTTCAAAATCGGTCGAAAAACGGTAAATATAATTTTGTTTGCAGAATTAAATGTTCAGTCTAATAAAAATAATAAAAAGCAACAGTTTACGTTTTTCTTAATGTAAGATCTACGACACTGGGTGGGCAGTAAAACTCATATGATCAATTGCATTGAATGAAGCAATTTCAGCTTAATGTATTTTCTACTTTCTGAAAATCTTAAAAATTCTTTAAACATTAATGGCAACGTGTTTCGGTTTTACTAAACAAATGCTAAATATAAATCTTTTGCAAAATTAAATAGCTAATTTAAGAAATTTTTTTTTCAAATAAAGCAGTGGCGTACATTTTTCTTACGTAAGATATGATTAATTATGTTTGATTAGACATTTGCTTGTGCCAAATCTGGGCTTAATATCTTTCATGCATTTTGAGAAATCTTAAAAAATATCAATGTTAATCATTTTGTATCTCGGTAAAGAAACGATTTTGGGAAAACGTTTGTAAAAATATTTGGGTTATTTTGAATCACAGACTCTCCGATTTTTGTTGCCGGTGATTTTAAAAATTACCCTTCATATTGAACAATTATTATTAAATAAAATGTATAACATTATATCAGTTACAATGTTTTTTTCTATTAATTTATATACTTTTAACTCCTTTTTACAATAAAATAGAATCATCTAAGAAAAGCAACTTCGAGTATATCGTATGAATGCATTCAATCACTAATTGTTCTCCGATCAAGAGGATCCAAACATTGGAAAACATTGGGCTAGGCCCAATTTGAATTTAAAAAGGTATAGTTAAAGAAGAGGTAAACAAATTTTTGTATGAGTAAGAAATAGTTTTGACTATTAAATTCTTTTTTCAATTGTTAAAAACCAATTGTCAAAAACAGACCATTGAAATATTGTAATACTTGTGGTTCTATTTTCTCGAGTTTCAGTTACAATCCAATTATGATGATCATCGCCCGAGAAGTCATATTCAGAGGAGTACCATATGATTTGATACTTTTCATCTTTTTAACTCTCGTTTAGTTTTTTGATCTACTAATTTAATTTATTTACTCATTTAAACCCACACCAACTGGAAAATTTTTATAACACAATCAGTTCAGAGCTTTATGGAAAATCGAACTACGACAAAAACTGTTAAAAAACACATTTTCTGCAACTTTTATTCAATTGTTTTTTATCTGATCTATTACGGTTTAGATATAGGATTATGTGACTTATCACTTGTTTGAATATGCCGTGTAAATACAAACTACACAATGAACATAATTTAAGGATATCAATTTGATTTGATTATTACACATTGATAAGTGTCAGCATAAATTGCGTGAAAAGCAAACATGATTGAACAAAATAGACGTCGTCAGTTGTATCCAGACAAAATGAATAGGGCAGTTGGAATGCTGGAAGTTGGAGTAAAATAAGTTGACAGCTACGTACAATACAGAGCGTAATTAGCCAATCCCAAGAAACAATATCTTGGAAGAGCCACCACTGTTCTGAAGACCGGTATATCACTCTTCAGGCTTGCCAACAGAGTTTATTATTTGATGCTGAGTTAAAATCACGTTTCTAGACAATGCATAACATGAAATTATGCACAGCCAGACCATCAGACATATTTTAAGAGAAGTCAATTTTTACTCCAGACACTCACTTTAGTGTTCTACCAATAACTAATGGAAATCAAGGACATCGTGTAAACAGCTCGGCTTAAACTGCACTCATTGGTAATGCCTCAAGGCTTCAGCATGCCCAAGAAGTGCATAGTTACCAAGGTGGTACTGTAATGATATGAGCGGGAATTATGCTGGGTAGGAAAACTAATCTCGTTTCTAAGATAATTTTTAAATGTTGAGCAATATATGTAGAATATTCTTGAATTTGTTATTCAGCCACTTACAAAAGCTTGACAGTACAATTCTACATGTGGCAAGAGTTGTTACTGATTGGCTAAATAAAGCAAGAATTGAGGTTTTGTCATGTCCAGCTCACTTTCCAGACCTCAATTCAATTGCATGCGCATGGGTAATGCTTCAGAGAAGTTACGTGCCACATATAGACTCTATAGAAAGTTAACGGCAGGTGCAAGAACTTCTTTCACAACATTGAAATTTTCTCTCACAAGAAGACTTGGACAATCTTATTATGTCTATGCAAAAAAGATGTAGGGCGGTTTTAAACTCCAAAGGAGCACATACTCTTTATTAATTTCTTAATCTAATCAAATTTTTTAATTCAATATAAGATTAATTTTTAAATGTTATTTAGTTCTGTAGAATCTCTAACTTTTAATCTATACACATAAAATCATAGTCCGGTTTGTCTGTCTGTCTGTCTATCTGTTTGTCTTCTCCTCCGAAACCACTGAACCGGTTTTGGAGATCGATACGTCAAATTGTTCAGGAGGTCCAGGCGCTGATCTTAGGTGGGGTCACAAGTTGACCTGACCTTTGACCTGGAGCGGTGACCTCATGTCTTTAATTTCAGGTTTGTCTAGATTAGGCTCATTTTCAAATGGGTTTGGTTACTAGTTATAGTTAAAATTATGTTAAATATTAATTCAAGTATTCAATAATTTCAATAATAGCTTATTTTACATTTAAACTTCAAGACAAAAATGGGAAAAAATATGCAAAAAAATTATTTTTTATTAAACAAATAAGGTGTATGTGTGTAGTTTTGCCCTATTCGTTATTCATTATGATGATATGTATAGAATAATTGTCAGTACACATTTCACAATAGTATTTATTTATGTAATTCGTTTATTGGACAACGATGATAATGTTGGTAAACGAAAACCAAAGTTATTTTTTTTTGTGAATGTGCAAAAAGGTGACCTAAGTCGAGCAACGGTGATAAAAGGTAAGGTTTTATCACCGCATTTCTGACTGAATACTGGATATATGTATAATTTTTGGCACATTTCAAATAAACTGTAATCACTTTACCAAACTTTTTAATCTTTTTAAACTTTGCCCTTAAGTATTTTTGTATATTAATAACTTCTGGATTTGAGTGTATTTAAAATCAACTTTGTTATTACACACATTTTTTTCTACAGTCTCCATGGACAGTAACGATTGAACAATCGTTAAGTAGCATTTTACAACAGTGTACCTGTAACAATGAATTTTTAAAAAATAGGTTTAACGTTTCTATCGTGGTAAAAAACTTCATACCAATGCCCTTATCCAAATATCTATTGAATCTTAACATTTTAATAAGTAATGCAAACTGCAGCAAACATATTTTAATGTTAACAATACCACATCTGTCGAATTCGCTTAGTTCGTGGAAATATTCACTATAAGCCTAATATTACACTATCAAAGAAACGATCAAAAACAATTAAAAAACTAAACAAAATTGTGCAAAATATTTACCAGATACAACTGTTGGAAAACACTGCACCAGGGTGATTTAGAAGAATTTTATTAAAGACTTGAACTGTCCAAAAGAGTCTTTTGAGTTACTCGATTCCAGATTAAATAAGAAAATATAAAAATATGGAAGGTGATCAGTACCTTACAGTACTCCATGGTCAACAAGAAAAACATGTTATTCCTGAGAATCACCATTTTGGTTTCCGGAATTAAACGTCAAAATGTACGTTAATTTTCTTTAGAGTTTTTTTTTCGTGTGTGTTTTTTTTTAGGGGTTTTTGGTGCAAATATAAAATATGGAAGGTGATCAGTATCCTACAGTACTCCATGGTCAACAAGAAAAACATGTTGTTCCTGAGAATCACCACTTTGGTTTCCGGACCTGGTCATCAAGACCCTCCCGGATAATTAGGAAAAAATGTACAACACAATTTCACAAAACACAGACACACAACAAATATTCTGCAAATTGGTGTTGAGGGTTTGAGTAAGGACAAATCAGATTTCTTGTCTAATATTTGTTTCAGGAATAGGATCGATATTTTATTTTTACAGGAAACACACTGTGGAGATGAGATTGTTTTGCTATTTCTTTAACCTACTTTTTTCCGTCATTGTTGTCACTGGCGCTTGGACCGGTCTATTATGTGTCGTCATGCAATGGCTGTGATGTTATACTTTATGTTCTTATTTACCTTCTGTGATGTTTACACACTTGATTAATATTATTACATGTGAATACTAGGGCGGGTAAGGGTTGGCATATTTAGGTTTTAGTGATTTTCCTTAACCTTGAAGTAAATACTTTGCCAAGACAAACCAATCCACAATTGCACAGGTTTCGTCATCACACTGTACAGGTTTATACCGATCTTCTGGGGCACCATACATAACACTTACATCACAATACAATATTTAAAATGTACCATACGATTGAATAAATAAATCTTGGTACTAATATTGCATTTTAACGTAAAAGAGATAAGGATACAATATTACACAATGACCATAAATATGGATTAATACACATTGGTAATTCTACTGTTAGGTGACTTTTGAAAACACATACTCCCAATTAAATTACATTCTATCTATATGAAGAATAAATATGAAGTAAATTAAATCAAATTAAAATTAAATATCATAATCAGTGGGTCATTTGTGTTATTCTTTTTAAAAGCACAACGTAATCAAGGAATCTTTGGTTGGGAAGGCTTTAAATCAAGACGATTTTATTGTGGGTGCTTGTCGCTACTGTTTGGGGATTGGCACAGAAAAACTATAAACGAGTGTATTTGATAGGCCTCAGACCATCTGCTTATTAAAAATTCACAATTCACCTGATTAATTAATAAGATTGAATTTGCGCTTAGTGTTCATTTGCAAAAGTCATCATAGAATGGATATCGTTTATCTAGGGTTGACATTGCACTGAATCAATTATGTCTAATGTATCCCCCTTCAGTGTTTAAAGCGCTTTACATAGTCCAATTTTCCTAAATAGTTGTCCTGGTATTTAATGGTTAACGAATTGGTATCCAAAATTTCTCCATCGTCACACTCGGTGAGTAGATGAGCCGGAGTTTCATCCCAGTTTGTTTAGCTTGGTTTTGCATATTTTCATCATCGTTGAGTTTATGACAATGAAATTCAAGCCTTAATGACCACCTGGTGTTCTAACACAATAAGTATGTTTTTCTTTTTCCAACTTCCGCTTAGAAAGTATTAGTCAAATGACCCACAAGTTTTGAGTATGAGTTTCTTGGCCCAAATACTCCCACTCCAGTACCTACTTCGGTTTTCGACCGGTCGGTGTACCAGCAAATATAATTTTCTTGTGCTGGGATGTGTATTCTTGTTGAAGTCTAATCTTCTTTGCTACTTAATGTCTCACAAAAGTTGATTTTAAATAGGAATTTCTTGCCGATATTATGTCTAAGTAACATTAGAATGATAACAAAGAAACGATCAAAAACAATAAAAAAACTAAACAAAATCAAGTGCAAAATATTTACCAGATACAGCTGTTGGAAAACACTGTACCAGGGTGATTTAGAAGAATTTTATTAGATACTTGAACTGTCCAAAAGAGTCTTTTGAGTTACTCGATTCCAGATTAAATAAGAAAAAATAAAAATATGGAAGGTGATCAGTACCTTACAGTACTCCATGGTCAACAAGAAAAAACATGTTGTTCCTGAGAATCACCATTTTGGTTTCCGGAATTAAACGTCAAAATGTACGTTAATTTTCTTTAGAGTTTTTTTTCGTGTGTGTTTTTTTAGGGGTTTTTGGTGCAAATATAAAATATGGAAGGTGATCAGTACCCTACAGTACTCATGGTTAACAAGAAAAACATGTTGTTCCTGAGAATCACCACTTTGGTTTCCGGACCTGGTCATCAAGACCCTCCCGGATAATTAGGAAAAATGTACAACACAGTTTCACAAACAAAATCACATTACACACTTAATTAATATTATTACATGTGAATACTAGGGTGGGTAAGGGTTGGCATGTTTAGGTTTTAGTGGTTTTCCTAAACCTTGAAGTAAATGCTTTGTCAAGACGAACCAATCCACAATTGCACAGGTTTCGTCATCACACTGTACAGGTTTATACTGATCTTCTGGGGCACCATACATAACACTTACATCACAATTCAATATTTAAAATGTACCATACGATTAAATAAATTAAATAAATAAAAAACATTTATATATTGGGGATATTTTAAGCGACTTGTCAAAAATAACGTACTTGGTGGTTATAAATAACGATAATATCGACCAATTTTAAAAGAGGTTTTAGACTGCACTTAACATGTTACTTGTTACACTTTTCCGTTATAATTTTTAACCTTAACCTTCTTTTTGTGACGGCTTACTGTTAATTTCACAGCGCATTGGGGATTGGTCGCTCTATAACAACACTAAACGTAATTAACATTCCCCATAAATAAAGTTTGGCGTTATCGTTATATTGTTTGATCTTATTTTTTGTCTTACTACGCACGCGTACGTATAACAATAACCGCGGAAACTGCTAATTTTGGTGACCAAAAATCTCCCTATTAACTATAAGATATTTATCAAACATAGACTAACTTGCAACCGCTAATTAAAACTTTCGGAATGTGAAAAATTAATATTAGTTGTCCATTAACTTGCAGTAGATAAATTTCTTCATGACGTATTGTTGTGTTCAAATATGTGTTGCAAATATTGCTTCCTAAAGGTATAGTATTTGAAGAACACTGTCGTTTCAAGTACTTTCACAAAACTTTCGCGGCCGTGAATCATGCGTTCAATTTTAGTTTTTGGCAACAAGAGAATTTTGAACAAACTTTTCAGTGGCGGTGTTGCTTATCCACTCTCCAAAACATTTGAGAACCGAATTATCGGCTCCAAAATCAGCAAGTAGTGTAGAACCTGTAAGTCGCAGAAAATGTTCAGTATAACTTTCAGTGTTTTTTTAAACTCAAAAACTCTGCAATTTTAATCGCCACTCTACATTCATAATTGTGTGAATTTCAACTTTGTATTAGGAATAGTAATAACTACTTGAGCTTCAGTGATTTCTGTTTTCTATTTCATACAGTTCCTCACGGCGGCAGCCTCCACTCCAGTCTCTAGCCATTCTAATTAGAAAAACCAACTAAAAATAGACATTATTTTAGGAACAAATTTTTGACAAATACAAGAAAGAAAGTTACTTTTATCAAAAGATCTCTTTAACAGAAGCATTTTTGTAAAATTCATAAAGTTTTTCTCGGGTTAGATTGTTTAGCTTGGTGACCAACTGAATGATATTTTAAAAATGGTTTCAATCTTGTTTGTTCTCAAACACAAGCAATCTTAATTTTGCCATTGTAAATTTGCTACACATCAAAGAAGGACTTTAGTATTTTGTAGACTAGAAATAGAAAACTACTCATCAAATCATAGAAATATGTCAGCATAGCTTCTTCATCAATTATTTTCACTTTATGTTGCCACTTCCATTCATAATAAGGAAATAAGTTTTGATGTAGCTGCTTTGCTTTTTTTAAGATTTTGTCAGAACTTTTCATATTTTCATCGCCCATTTTTACTTTTTTGAATGATCAAGAATTATAAACTGTTTGTTTACAATTTTTTCTAGCACTTCTAACAACTTCGCTAACCACGATAACAATAGGCAACAAATGCGAAATTTTTTTTACTGGGTTTTTGATATGTAGTTTCAATTGCTCTGTTCAAACTATTGCCATCCCTTTTATAACCTCCACTTGAAGTCTCCCTTATAAAGGTCCAGCAGTAGTCTGCAAGCATACTTGAGTTCCATCTACCTTTATAACGTTTCTCGAGCTTTGAGATTTCTGGATGGGAACGTTCGCCGTGTTCATCGCTTATGGCACCCATGTTTTCTGAGAAAAAATTTAGATGAGAGTAAAAAAAGTGAATTTTTAACAACATGTTGCACCCCAATCATAATAAGCATCCAGCATTAATTTCACTTTCTCTTCAAAATCAAGAGACTTGTAGTTGCCTAGAAAGTTATTCGTTACATCAAAAAAAGCCAACCATGCCTTTTTTTCTATGGCAGTTAGACTAGATAAGAAAGCTGGATCTTTTATTAATTTTCTAATGTCTTGCCCGACAAACACCCCTTCTTTTATTTTGGCATCACTTAAAGTAGGGAACCTAGCACTATTTTTTGTAACGCTTTTACAAAGTTTTTGATTAACCCAAGTTTAATATGGAGTGGAGGTAAAAATATTTTCAGGTGGTGTTAGTGGTTCATCTTTAACATTTTTTGCCCAATGACATATTAATTTCTGAGGGGCAATTTTCTTTTATATAGTGATCTAAACGCGCTCTGCTATCCCATTTGTAATGGAAACAACAGTATTTGGTATAACCCGTTTGCAGTCCCAAAATTGAGGCCACTACTTTTAAATCTGCACTTGTATTCGTTATATTTTATCTTCTCCAAAATTAATTTCATAATGTCATAAGTTTTTTTTAGGTGAGCGCTGTATGCTACAGACAAAGAGGGAGTAAAACCGTCTTTAAGCTTCGCTTTGGCCCATTAATAGACAGTCTCGATTCTTCTGGTGAATGATGATAACCTAGTTCTAACATCAAACCATTAATATTTTGGCAGAAAACCAAATTATCTTTATTTGAATAAAATGTCGTTACACATCAGCTTGCAACAGATTCCATTGTTTTAATCTGAACCCAAGTATTTCAGACTTTTCTTTGAGCAAATTTAAATCTCTACAAGATCGTTTAGTTCAGATTGACTAATCAAATGTTTGAGTCTAGAAATACCTTTTCAGAGCCACAGCAGATTTCGTTTTCTGATTTAAAAGATATTGACAAATTTGATGAATTTTCTAGTCGTCTCGGTACAGGAACTTCTTACAAATGAGGTTGCGGCACTGACACTGACGATACATTAGAATAATTTGACCCATGTTTTGATTTCTTAGAAACCCTTAAGGTGAGTTAGGCAGAAGTAACAATTGTCTATGGGATTTTTTGGTTGCCGCCATTGCACGCTAAAAGGCATCATTTTTATAGTTCCTTTGTACCAGCCCGTCAAATATTTGTAACATTTTAAACAACACACAAGAGGCACCCATGATTTATCTTGATTTTTAATTGCAATTTTGAAATAAGTTTGATGACACTTCTCAATCAGAGAAGAGATCGGCTTTTTTTCACTTTTAGGAGTGAACTGACCACAAACATAACAAAACAGGTGAAGTGAACTAACATAAACGCGCACCATTGTGAACATTTATGATAAACCAAACTATATTGATGACATTTGTTCATAGCCAACCGAGTTTATTATAATTACGCTGAAATAAGTGCTTTCGAAACATTCAAACTGCTGATATCCGCGATTTGAGACGGGATATTAAACTAAAGTCTGGATTTAATTTGTCCGCTAGGTGTATCTAAAGACGCTGTTACACGACGCGTGGTTTGTCAAACGAAGAGCTTAGTTCGTAGTTCGCTACAGTTTGCCGTTTTACGTGCCAAGGGTGCCAACACAGTATGTGGTTCGTTCAGATTCGTGACGTCAAGAGGTTTGCTATAAAGATCTCGAAACCTGAAGGTGCGGTGCGGTCAAACACTACAAAAAAACTAAAGCGCAAGTAAAAGAGGTAGTGAAAAATCGAGAAAAGTAAGTAGGTACCTAATAAATTGTATATTTTTATCGGCAGTGAAGTATCTAATATCTCTGAACATTTCTTTTAATAACATTTTTTCTAGGTACAATGGTTCAGACATGTTGCAAACTTTTAAAAAAGTCTTCATCATATTTTGAAAACTTTTGCAGAATGAAAGGATCAGACTTTGAGCTGTTATTAACAAAAATTAGTGCTAGTATAAAAAAACAGAATACGAACATGAGATTAAGTATCAAAATTCAAAAAAGACTGGCTATTTTCCTACGTTCCCACAGTTCCCGTTTTCGTAGACTCTGCCACTTTTCGTGCATATTTCCGGTAAGTAGCAAAAAGCACGTCTTTTTTCTGTTTTAAATCTTTAATTGGGGTATCAAATTTTGTATGTGGTTGAGTCCATGAGTCGTGTACGATATTTCTATCCTAGTGGTCTAAATGCTTAGGGTTTCATATGACCTCCTCTAATTGAAGAGCTTCAATACACTCTAGATTTTTGTCCGTATTTCAAGACATGTTTTTTTCCTTCTGAATGATACAGAACAACTGAACTAGCGTGAAATCAAGACGAACTTGCGCAAACCGGTCGGTTCGCCTCTTTTGACTCGCGCAAATTTACTGACAATCAATGGAACCTTGCAAACCACGCACCTGAAACCGTGAGCTACAACAAACCACCTATGTTGTTCGTGGTTTGTCCAGACAGGTTCGGCAAACCACGCGCCGTGTAACCGCCGCTTAATTAAAATTACATTAAGTGGTATTAGTGAATTTTTTAGTGTTGCATAGTGTAATTAACCATTTTGGTTTGACGCAGGTTTGAAACAACAGATTTTTGGTTCTTCTTAATTTTGAGCGAGTTTCAATAAAATAAATAAGTGAAATGTGTACTCACTGCTCCAAGAAATTCCGAGTCGGCTTTGATTCGCCCGAATAACTTAAATAACTATATCAAATTCAAAACTAATAAATAACTATTATTTACAACAGAACTAAAAAGGGAAATTGATACCATATACTATAATATATGAAAAAGTGCAGTTTGATTTTTGTATTTGTATTGTTCTGTTATTTGATTTACTCGGCATCGTTGTTTATTAATCAATGTGGTTTTTATAGTCTGGCAATTTATAAATAATATACATGGTGGGGCACTACTAACGAATTATTCTGGAGTATTAAAACGATTAATAATGTAAGAAATCTTAAGGCATACATAAATCGAGATTATTTGAGACTACATTTTAAAAATATTTTGGATTGTACAGGGTGCTCCAGAAACACGTACCATATCAAAGTTGGGTTATTTTAAATGCATACCTGTTTTTTTCTATTGAATAGTACGATAAAAAATAATGTATGTTTGTTAACATGTTTGTATACCTACTTCCTTCAGTTTCTGAGATAAATCGATTTTACCTGATTTGCAGACCCTCCAAAAAAATGCAATAACTTCAAAATAAATAAGAACAAGCAACTTTGTCTTACACCACCTTACTAAGAGCTTTCAACATTCTTTTTGCAATATTTACTTCTTTGTTATGATGTACAGGGTGTTTTTAATACTACCGCATAACACTAACCACTTAAAACTTAAATAACTTGCTTAACTTAAATGGAACACCCAGTATTTGTGTAGTCTGTTGGAAGTTGGAACTAATTACCTTTCAGTCGGTATTAGGGTTACCAACCCTAACTCTGATAGTTTTCGAGATATCTTAAAATTTGCTAGTTTAACAATTTGCGATTTACTGGAATCTAAGTTACCTGTGAGATATCCGTAAAATGAACATTATCTTGCAACTATTTTTAATATATAGGCCAATTCAGCTTTAAATATTAACCTTAAAAAATTTTTTAGAACAAAATAACAGAAATGTGCTCATGACTTATCCCGAGCTCTAAGAGTCAGTCGAATCACGCCCACCCGTCACAAACAACAACAACCATTATTTGTTACAGCAAAAACAGATCACACTGTAAACATTGGCAACTTTCTTAAAAAATTCTAAAAATAATGGTTTTAGAAATTATCGTGCCACTATTAGAGCGATTTGTTAATTTTAATTGATAGTTAAAATTTGTCGATGTTTATTACAGTGTGATCGATTTTTGATGTACCAAATAACGGTTGCTGTTGTTAAACATCAGTAAATTGTGACCGGTCAGCGTGATTCGACTGATTAGAGCCCGGGATACTAGTCATAAGCACATTTCTGTTTATTTTTTCTGAAAAACAATAAATATTTTTAAGGTAAATATTTAAAACTGAATTGGCCTATACATTAAAAATGGTTGCCAGATAATGTTTATTTTACGGAAATCTCACAGGTAACTTAGATTTCAGTAAATCAGAAATTGTTAAACTAGCAAATTTTAAAATATCTGGACAACTATCAGAGTTAAAGGTTGGTAACCCTAATACCGACTGAAAGATAATTAGTTCCAGTCTCCAACAGGCTACAGAAATGCAGGGTGTTCCATTTAAGTTAAGCAAGTTATTTAAGTTTTAAGTCGTTAGTGTTATGCGGTAGTATTAAAAACACCCTGTACATCATAACATAATAGTAAATATTGCAAAGAAAGGATGTTGAAATCTCTTAGTAACGTGGTGTAAGTGAAAGTTGCTTGTTCTTACTTATCTTGAAGTTATTGTAATTTTTTGTAGGGTCTGTAAATCAGGTAAAATCGATTTATCTCCGAAACGGAAGTAAGGAGGTATAGAGACATGTTAAAGAACATACATTATTTTTTATCGTACAATTTAAAAATGAAAAAAAATACAGGGTGTTCTATTTAAAATAACCCAACTTTGATATGGTACGTGTTTCTAAAGCACCCTGTACAATCCAAAATATTTTTAAAATGTGGTTACGAATCACCTCGATATATGCATGCCTTAAGATTTCTAATATTACTTGTCATTTAATACTAAAAAATAAGTTTTTTATTTCCCCGGGTGTCCATTTTTTTTATTTAAATAAAATTTTCCAATACAAAAAAAAAAAAAAAACAAAATTTAAAAAAATTTAAATATAGAAAATATATAATTTGTTGTTTTAAATTTGTTTTATTTATTTGCAACACATTCGTCTTCTGTAGGTTTATAAAAAAAAAAATTACTATTAATAAAATAAAAAAAATTAAATAAATTTTAAAAAGAAAAAACAATAAATAAAAAATTAAAAAAAAAAAAATATATTGTTGAAGCAATACAAAATGCGTTCTTAGTCGTAATGGTATATTTAAGTAGGCACCAAATAGAATGATTACTTGGGCTGTTTAACTTAACTATTGTAATATTGAACTAGATAACATTAATTGGATTTTAAATAAGTTCAAATTGTTATCTACACGTTCGTCGTTGATCAAAGTTGAAAACTACTGCATTCGTAGTCACGCATTTCAACGAGATGATTGCGGTTTTGCTTGGAACTGCTTTAGTGTTAATCACATACATCTTCTTCCATAGAAGATATAACTATTGGAAAGACCGCAATGTGCCATTTCAAAAACCACACTTTATTACGGGAAACATCGGTGAAGCGTTAAATTTCAGCAAACCTCTGTCGGAAATTTTCAAAAAATTCTATAAGTAAGGGGATATTACTGTTATATGACGTATATTTTGGTCTCAGTGATTTTAAAGATTATCGTTACGTTGGTTTCTTTAACATGTGGACACCCGCAGTGCTGATACGCGATCCCGAAATAATAAAAGAAATTTTGGTAAAGCAATTTAACAGCTATGAAAATTGGATTCAAGTTGAGAACTTCGTCGATCCAATCCTTGCTCTAAATCCTTTCTTATTATATGGACCCAAATGGAAAAGTGTTCGAAGCGTCTTGACCTCACAATTTACAAGTGCTAAAGTACGTTGCAAATTGTATTTTAAAATAAATAGTAAAAAAATATGTTTAGATGAAACAAATGGTACCTAACATTAATCTAATTAACAATAAAATGATCGAACACATTACTCAAGAAATGGAAAAATCCAAAAGTCTTGACATTCGGATATTAACAACTCGGTTTACAGGAGATAACGTAATGCTAAATGCGTTTGGTTTAAATGGCAGATCATTTGAAACCGAGTTTCCAGAATCTTCAAAAGTTGCCGAACAGATTTCTAGTAACAGCAAAATAATACAAATTAAGCAAACGCTAGCCATTTTGTTTCCTTATTTGAGAAAATTATTTAAAATCTCGTAATTTTTGGCTTACCTATTCTTAAAAATTTAATTTTGGTATTAGATTTATAGGTGATCCTGTACCCAATTTATTCAAACAAATTATACTCGATGCAATTAAATATCGTCACCAAAATCAAATCGTTCGAAAAGATTATTTAGGACACCTTACTGAAATGAAAGAAAATTACTTCCTTATTGTAAGTATAGTAAGTGATATTATTAACATTTAAAAATTATTTAAAGTTACGACAAACGATGAACTAATAGCGCATGCATTCACGTTTTTTTTCGATGGTTTTGAAACGAGTGCTTTAACTATGGGTTATGCACTGTTTGAGTTAGCACACAATGAAGAAGTTCAAAAGAAGGCTAGAGAAGAGATAATGGAAGTATTAGATAAACACAACAATACACTCACATATGAAGCTCTTCAGGAAATTGAATGTATCGAATGCATTGTATTGGGTAAGTAGGAAACAAATTATAGTTTTTGTGTTAAAAACTCAATTCCTGTATTGAGTCTTTTGAAAGATTTTTCTAAGAAAAGTAAAAATATTAATCATATTGTATCTCAATGTTTGATTTCAATAAAACTCGCTGCATAGAGTTTTGGTAATTAAATTATGCAAATTTGGTTTAAACAATTTCTTGATCTGATGATTACGATTTGATAATTACGTGACCTTTCCCCCATAGCATATTAATATTATTCAAAAATAGTTATAATCATAATTCGTCGTTGATACTGCAATAGGTCGTATGTCAAAATAAACAAGTTTTTAGGAGGTAAAAAAAATCGAATATTTTCATTACTTTAAGAGTAATAATTTCAGAAAATATGGAGATCAGACTGTGTTATAATTTGAAAATTCCCAAATCTTGAATTGGGCCTTCTTATAGGAGATGGATCAGGGTTATGTTACTTCTATTGTAAATAACAGTATTGATTCTAAAAATTGGCTAATTTCATCTGACATAAGATATTTTGTTGTTTCATGTTTTAATGAAAAACACTTAAACTGTTTTTGTTTTTTTATTAAATAAGTAAATACATATAGTGACTAATTAAAACCTCTTAAAAAACAAAAAACTATATCCAAGCATGGTTGAACAAAGTAATTAGCGTAATTGATCATTTTTGTGTTTGAAGCTGAATGCAAATGAACCCATTCTTCAAATGAAGTACAATTTGGATGGGTTAAAGTGTCATAAAAAGTGTGATAGTCTGCAGGAATTAACATTTTGAGTTCTTGCAGGTAGAAAAATTTTGACAACGCTATGGCACATGGTGAATTATATAACGGGGGATGTTGGGCAGGGTAAGATTTCCGTGAAGGACGTCTAGGTATATCAGTCCACATATCTGTGAAGTTTAGTTTGTACCGCATAATGCCTTCTGGCAAGTACTGTAATGCACAAATGTCAGTCACACACGGATCTCCAGTTTTAGAGCCAGGTCGAATACAAGTCTAAATTGTTGAATCATATTTAAAGAAATCTTGATATGTCAATGTAATGACATTGTATGGCGATGGCTTTTCTCTAGCTGATCTAATAATATGTATATAGTCAGCAGGAATAAAAACGTCTTGTTTCCTTTTTATAGTGCTATGAATGGATTCAACTTCCATCTGGGTATGACCCCACTTCCAAATATTTTTGTTCTATCGTTATATTTTTCTTTACAGAAAACTCGAGGAGACAACTTAATAACTTACAATGTCGATTTTGATAACAACAGGCGTCGCTCCATATTACAATTTTTGTAGGTTTTTCTCGATTTCACCTAAAAGGAACTTCACCATAACTGAAGCAAAAATATCGCTTTCTAAACCTCCATTGGTCTTATGCCATAAAAAGCAAGACACATATTTATCATTCAAATTGTAGAATGTCGGGTTGTAAACCTTTAACTTGGTTTTGAAGTAAATTGATGGTGCCTGTAAACGTGAACACAATAAAACCGCCTGGAGATCTATGGTATAAACGTAGATGTTTTCATTTCCAGAGAAGGTTGCAGATTCTTTGTCTTTATTATTCTCTTCTCGTGCTTGATTTTTTCTAGTGATGTGTGCTTCATAAAAATTGTCATCTAATTTTCCATTTTTGTGCATCATACACTGGTCCTTTTTCGGAGAGTAGATGTCGAGATTTATAGAATTGAACACTTTCATAAATGTTCTCCAGAAACATACCCTTCTACTTTCTTGTTCACAGGTTTCACGGATTACGACGTATAAGTTACATATTGATTTCAAATAAAGTTTTTGACCTGATGATCTACAGTAATATGACTCTACCTTCGGCAAATGTTCTAGAAACTCACGAACAATTTTCTGATAATCGGTTTCTGAAGAGTGTTCCTTTTCTAGAACAGTGGGAGTTTTATCGATAGTAATAGTAAGAAATAAGCTATATATTTGCGGTTATAAAATATAAATTAAAAAAGTAAGAATTACTTTAAAGTTTTAAAGCTCTTGACTGGTCAATTTGGACTCATAGTTTAGCAAATTACATAAATAAACGTAAAACGTACCTAAACAGTTTCAAAATGCACTATTTTCAACGTTAACTAATAATCAGTTGCACCAAAACCTCCACGTGGATGACATACGACTAACTGAAGTATCCAATTGACTAATGTTGTGACATTGACTGTATTTGCTACACACGCCTTCCCAATTTTCTATTGGTTGTTCACATAGGATCTTTTGCAGATACGTAGAACCGCTTTTTGTGATTACTTTGGCACTATAACTCCAATGTAGCATTTTTTTGACATATACAGTATTTACGGGAAAACCCAATAATACAAATATTTTACAAAATAAGTGTTAAACTTATGCGAAACAATAATAATAATAATAACCCCGTGGGGGTTCCGGGTTGGAATATGCCCCAAGAGTGTCCTGCCTGTCGTAAGAGTCGACTAAAAGAACAACAGCTAATAAGGTTAACCCCTCTTGTTAGTTTAAAAAGCCGGTTCCAAAACAAAATACAGCAGCCTCGGAAAGGCAAAGCCACGTTTAAGGGCGGAGCCAAAATAGTGTTCAGTTTGACCAAAATGATGACGAGCACGCTATTGCTAATGGATCAGTTGACAATATTTTGCTACTAGCCAGCCGGCAACCACCACAGCTGGATTACGAAGACAACGCATGACTTGGGATAAAGATATGAACGAACACATCATGCTCTGTTACTAAAAAATTACCAAACTAGAAATACAAAATACCGGATTTAGAACTCAACTACATCAAATGTTTTTACAAAAATACCCGAAATATACCAACGTCACCGAACAGAGATTAGTTGACCAGAAAAAAGTTATCGTTAAAAACAACAGAATAACAAGAGAAATACTAGAGGAACTCAAAGAAGAAATAGCCAGGGAATAGACAGGTACGAAGAAACACAGATGACAAATAAAGAAGAAAACAAACAAGAAATAATCAACATACAACAAGAACAAACTATCATACACCAAGATTGTTATCTTCCGGGTTGAGCCGTGTTCGTCCTTCCTTCCTACGTTCTCTGCTTGACGTTTCGCTAACCATGCTGTTAGCGTGTTGCTTAATCGATAACCATCTTCTAGATTGAAGTTATTTTTATTTTTCATAATTTCTAGGGATTCCTTGATTATCCTTGGATAGTAGTTTTTAGTTCTTGATAGAACTTTAGCTTCCTCGAAGTTGATGATGTGTTTTCCTTTTTCGTGTAGATGTTCTGCGATTACTGATTTATCTACCGCTCTGGACTTGGCGTCTGCGTGATGTTCTTTTAATCTACATTTTATGTTGCGTCCGATTTGACCAATGTAGACCTTTCCACATGAACAGTCAGTTTGGTAGACATCTACACGAAAAAGGAAAACACATCATCAACTTCGAAGAAGCTAAAGTTCTATCAAGGACTAACAACTACTATCCAAAGATAATCAGAGAATCCCCAGCATAGTTAGCGAAATGTCAAGCATAGAACGTAGGAAGGAACGACGAACACGGCTCAACCCGAAAGATGTTGTGACAACTGCCGCGAAAGCTTACATTCATATATCATACACCAACCAATACCAACACACCAGGATACAACACAACTTGAACAAAGTATAAATAATCAACTACGAAACAATATTGCACAATATTTAAACACAAATCCGCGAATTGTACTTCCACAAACTCACTAACCAAATCGTTACTACTATTAATCAGGTACTCGCAGCCTACATTAACGATGATAGTAGTCTTGTAGATAAATAAACTATAAAACTAAAAACAACAAAACCATAAAAATAATAAAGAAATATAATCAACACACACACAAGAGCAACAAAAACAAGTATTAAAATGAACAAAAAACCCCAATGGCAAAACTGTTGGAAAACCCAATTTAATAAATTACGTACGAATATTGAAAGACTAACAGAATTCACGAAAGGTAACAAGTCTAAGAAGATGCCAAAAGTTAAAACACATAATAACTGAAAAAAGAACCACCAGAAGTAACACTGGATAGAATGAAACAAAAACTGGCTGTGTACTCAGCTCGACTTCGGAGATACAATACTTCAAACCAGAGAAAAATTCAGAACAAACTCTTTTAGACTAATGAAAAAATCTTCTACCAAAAACTAAACCAAACAACCGAGTTCCCCATCAACCCAATTACACAAGAACAAGTGAGTTCATTCTGGTCAGAAGTCTAGGCCCAACCAAGGCGGAGTGGATACAACAAGAACGAAAACAACAACACGACCTACAAGAACAGTCGGACCACACAATCACCGTCGAAGAGCTGAAAACAATTATTCAAAAACACACAACTGGAAAGCACCTGGAATCAACTAAATACACAATTTTTGGTATAAGAAAATGACAAGCACACATACATATCTGACAACACACATCAATCAAATCATCAGCAATCCCCACTTGTGTCCACACTTCCTCACCGAAGGCAAAACATACATCAAACCAAAATGTGCCAAAACACAAAACCCATCTAACTACCGGCCCATCACATGTCTCCCCACACTTTACAAGATAATCACCTCAAGCATAACCAACAACATAAAGAAACATTCAACAAAGAATCACATACTAAGCGAAGAACAAAAAGGATGTAGAAAACACAATCAGGGATGTAAAGAACAGCTCATCATAGAGAGTATCATATTGAAACAAGCAGTAAAAGAAGAACAAAACCTAATAACATGCTACACAGATTACAAGAAGGCCTTTGACTCGGTCCCACACACCTTGCTCCTGGAAATACTGAACATATGCAAGATAGACCCGATAATACACAGTCTGCTAAGACATTTGATGTCAGAATGGAAAACACAAATTTACCTACACTAAGACAATGTTAGCATACAAACAGACACGATCAATATCAACCGAGGAATATTTCAGGGAGACTCGCTGAGCACCCCCTGGTTCGACCTCTGTCTTAACCCAGTCTTACAAACACTCAACCACACAACACACGGATTCAACATTAAACACAAACACAAATGAACGCCCTACCCAAGATTACAGAAACATTCACAGGGGACACCAGAATGGAGTTTGGAATACAGAAATGTAAGATGTTACACATGGTGAAAGGAAAGTGGACAGAAGGAGAGACAGAAACACTACACAATGAAACAATAGATAACATGGAGCTGGAGGAAACATACAAATCCCTAGGTTTCAAGCAGAACTACCAAATAGACCACGCCACAATTAAAATACAACTTAAAGAACAATAGGTAACCAGACTTAAACAAATTCTTATATCCAAACTCAACAGCAAAACTACATACAAAGCCATTAACACATACGCTGTACCAACATTAACATACTCATTTGGAGTAATACAATGGACCACTACAAACCTAGACGAACTCAACAGAGTAACCAGAACAACTATGACCAAATACAAAAACCATCACCCTAAAGCCTGCATAGAGAGACTGTACCTTCCCAGACAACAAGGTGGAAGAGGACTAATAGACATCAAAGTCCACCATAATGAACAAATATCTTCTCTCGCACAATATTTTCACTCCCGACACACTACACACAGCCATCGCCAAAGCGGACAAAAAATACACGCCACTTACACCACGACCACCCCAACAACACAACAACCTACACACACAACTCACCGAGGCATGGTCTACCAAATCACTCCATGGGAGGCACTACAATATGGTCCAGAGCAACCATGTTAATAAACAACTAACATACAACTGGCTGAAACAAGGTCTCATCTTCCCTAAAACTAAAGGTTTTCTACTGGCCATACAAGACGAAGTTATCAAAACGCAGAACTACAGAAAATACATAATAAAAAGACCCGACCATAACAACAGATAACTGCAGGAGGTGCAACCTGTTTAATGAAACCATCGACCATATCACATCAGGGTGCAAACTACTATCAGCAAACAACTACAAAGAAAGACATAACAATGTGGACAAGATCATATACACAGCACTCACAAACAAACACAAACTGACAACAACCACACCGCCATACTACACATACACACCGCAAACAGTCCTAGAGAGCACCACACACAAGATATACTGGGAGAACCCCATACTCACTGACAAGACTATAGTAGCCAACAGACCAGACATAACACTCATTGACAAACAAAACAGAACCACCTACCTGATAGACATTGCAGTACCGAGCGACCACAACGTCGAGAACAAACATACAGAAAAAATAGAAAAGTATAGTTCCCTGGCACAAGAAATCAGAAGAATATGGCAACAAGAAAAAATAATAATAGTTCCAATCATCATCTCCGTTACCGGAATAACGCCCCACACATTCACCAACAGTCTACAACAACTTAATCTATGGCCCCCACATCCACTCACACATTCAAAAAGTAGTAATTCTCAACACAACAACAATAGTCAGGAAGTTCCTGCAACAATAGTCCAATAGATACACTGGCTTGAACTTGGCATAGCCCGTTCAAGTTAGCACAAAACCAGACTGTCCACACGTCTGTGAAAAAGAAAACCCCAATAATAATAACAATAATAATTATTAAACCTATAGAAAAGCAATAACAAAAATAGTTATTTATGTAACAAGGACAAAAAAGTGCACTTTTATGCACGAGACTGAATTTGCTGGGCGAGGCGTTAGCCGAGGCAAGCAAACAGGCGAGGTTATTAAAAAGCACTTTTTTCCGAGGTACATATTAATTTTTTCCGTTGACCTTAAATTAATTAATTTTCTATTGATTACCGTTTACTGAATACAAAATGTTTAGTAATTTTAAACAAAAATTTTACGTTTGTTCTGATTTTACTGTACCTAATGTTCACTTCACCGTTCAGTATTGTAACATTTGTGTCAAAATTTATTAAAGGAAATAAAATCTTTCCGCGTTCGAATATTGTACCGATAAAGCATTTGTTTACAACAATCACATAATTTTTATAAGAGCACTTGATTATGATAGGTAATAGGTAAAACATGTACTTTTTATAATTTATTAAAATAATAAAAATTACATTTAGGTAGTGTTATTTTGAAGTATATTTAAAATGTAGTTATAGTTGAAGCCTACCCTCAAAATTAATGCATTTCTTTAATTGTTTATGATCAAAGATGTAATGAAGTTTCTCCTATTAAACACATTAAAGTCGATTCTTACTAATTGGACATATAATAGTTATAAGACTGAGTTTGTACCGTGGTCAGACTTATAATCATTTTATATTCAATAAAAAATATTGCCTCACCGTAAGAAAGTATGCAAACGTAGTTTTTGATTCACTCCGAAAATGTTTCAAAAAATGTAATAATCTTCTTTCAGCTTATTGAAAACTGTGAAATGACCTTGTTTTTGTGTACGAATAAATCTTGAACCCAGTAATGTTGATGGCTTATATGATTCTATTTTTGTTTTTCCTGCGACAGAATCAATATTCAAATGATTTTTCACAAGTAATTACTGTTCTTGTGTTTTCCATTAGCATTATTACTTATTTACATTAATCAAATACAGTAATAGAAAGGTACCCATAATTAACTCACTTCTACTGTAAGTTTTTGTATTTTATGATCGTGAAAATTTTGTATCGGAACTCCGCTTCTGTATCAAAATGTTACCTAATAAAATTGTCTAAAGCAATCTCAAGTCGTATGAATTCTGTCTTACCTTATAAATGAATCACTTTAAAGAAGTTAAAGTGTTACATATTGAAAACAATGTATCGAGTATTGTGAGATTACAACCAGGCTCTTCTATATGCTTCGCACATTGTAGAAACTATAAACAATTTATTAATATCATTTCAAAGCACTTAAAATCATTTACTTGTAATTTGAACAACAAATTGTTTTTGTTCAAAGTTGTGTGGGATTGAGAAATTGAGGTTATAAATGGAAGTAAACAAACAATATTCTGCAGTATCTAAAATGTTTCAGTATGTACCTAAAGTACTGTAATATCCTATGTAGTCACTAAATTCATCCTTTCTTAAAAATGGGTTTTCATACTAGTTACTTCGACTTTATTTAATTTGACATAAAATAATAATGGACATTGACAGATGTTTGCGGACGAAAAGTGTTTGCGGACGAAAAGTATTACAGTTAAAAAAGTGTTACTTTATGATTATTCAGGGAGTACGTAAAACTCAATTTTATAATGAGGTCGACGGAAAAAAATATTATATAAAATTGATTAATAATAGTTTTATAAAACGATGCATCACAATTAAGTAACTCTCTTTTTAAATGTATTTTAAATTTAGATTCACTATCAAAAAAGTTTATTTTAGAGTAAGAATTTTCCGTCTTCATTAACCTTAACATAGGAGAAATTTGATGAAAATTAGTTTTACTAACATTTAAAAAAGAACTGATTATATTTTCGATGATTTAGATTTATTTGTTGTAGAAGAAATAAACAGTTTGAAATTAAATTAAGTATCTAATGAAATAATATTTAGTTTAGATATATTCTTTGGGAGTTTAAGGTATTAATACCAAGCAATGAAAGAATTTTTATGTAATTTTGAAATGGAAGTCGGAATTTATATAAAACAATCTAAGAAAACGATGTTATCTTTTCTATTATAGTAATAAGAGTTAAATTACGATGAAATGAAATCATTAAACATTTACTTTTTAATTTAATTGTTATCATTTGAAGAACACCAATTATAAAAAACGATTTAAATCCTTTAACGTTTTGATAATTTAAAAAATTTTTACATCATCGGCAAATAGCAGTATATCCGAGTGTTGAAAAAACTTCTTTAATATCATTAATAAAGATCAAGAACATCAATGGAGCAATGGAGTATCGAGCCATCATCAAGTACCTGTATTTAAAAGGGTTAAGAGGTAAGCAGATTTACGAAAATATGCTTAATACCCTTGGTGATCAATGTCCTTCGTATGCGACCGTCAAGAATTGGAATGCAAGCTTCAAAAGAGGTAAATTTTCCATTGAAGATGATGACCGATCGGGAAGGCCAGTTTCTGTGTCAGTCCCCGAAAATATCGATGCAGTTCATGACATGATTTTATCAGACCGTCGAATTGGGCTAAACGGATATCTAAAGCACTGAATATTTCATACGAACGCGTTCATCATATGGTTCACGTCAATTTGGACATGAAAAAATTGCTGCAAAATGGATCCCCAAATCTTTGAATGTTGACCAGAAGCGTGCAAGGGTAGAAGCATCGCGTTCGATCTGTGCTCGATTTAAAAACTATGTAGACTTCTTAAACCGAATTGTTACTATGGATGAGACTTGGGTACATTTCTACGATCCAGAAACAAAGCAACAATCCATGGAATGGCGACACTTTGGTTCTCCAAGACCTAAGAAGTTTCGTGTCCAAAAATCTGCTGGAAAAGTTCTTGCTTCAGTTTTTTGGGATTGCCATGGAGTAATTATGATTGATTTTTTGGATAAAGGTAGAACAATAACTGCAGATTACTATTCGACATTACAGACCACTCTACGGGAAAATATTAAAGAGAAAAGACGCGGAAAGCTATCCAAAAGTGTTTTGTTTTTGCAGGACAACGCCCCTGCACACAAATATCATGTTGCCATACAAAAAATTCGTAATTTAGGGTTTGAATTACTAGAACACCCCCCTTATTCACCCAATTTGGCTCCGTTTGACTATCACCTCTTTCCTCAACTGAAAAAAAGTTTAAAAGGTCGTACATTTTCTTCCAACAAGAAGGTAATAGAAGCTGTGGAGGTCTGGTTTGCGGAGCAAGAAGAAACGTTTTTTTTGAAAAGTCTAGAGACGTTGCAGGTTCGCTGTAATAGATGTATCCAATTAAGAGGAGAATATGTTGAGTAATAAAATATTTTGACATTAAAATTTTGTTTGGTTCTATAGTAGGCTAAGAATTTTTCAATATATCCTCGTACTTGGGAGCGATTGGAAAGTTAGCTCGTTATCCAAGAGAGTAACGGACCGTCAACACCAATGTTAGATAATTTATTAATTAATATCTTATGATTAATACTACCAAACGATTTTGCAAAATCAGAGTAAATAACGTCCAACTGAGCGTTCTCATCAAAAGCTTTATAAATAAAATGTTGCAAGAAGATTTGTGGTAGTAGAACGGTGCCATGTTGTTCTTCTATAATAATGTTTTTGAGTAAAGGGAACATAATTGAGACAACCATTTTTTCCAAAAGTTTAAGAAGTTTTTAGTAATTGGTCTATAGATCTTGTTATCACTTTTACTCTTTACTTTGTGGATGGGTATAACAAAACTAATTTTTCAAAGGTCCGGAAATATTCTAGAAGACAATGATTTACAGAAAAAAATGTGTAAGGGATACGCTAAAACATAACAACATTTTTTTAGAACAAGAGCGGGAATATTATCTAGGCCACAGTTTATTTTATAAGGTAATCTAATTAGTTCATTTACAATGTCAGCAATTCTAATGTATATTTTATGTAGATTAATAGAGTTTAGTGAAAAATCTGTTTTTGTTTATTATTCATTCTACATAGAGTAGCAAAATGTTTTGCAAAAATGTTTACCGTTTCCTGACCATTACTATTTGTAAATGAATTAAGGATCATTTCAGATGGTAAATAATTTTCTTCTTTTTTGATTTTTAACATGTGTCCAAAAGTATTTAGGATTAGTTTTAATTTCACTTTGTATAAAATTTATGTAAAACGTGTAACAAAAGTAGATGACTGCGTAATTTAAAAATTTTAATAGCATAGATCGTTTTAGATTTAAATAATTTGTGAAATAAGTTTTTTGTTTGTACCATTTGACGCAAGGCAGAAGAATACCATGCAGGAAAAGATTTTTTGCTTAATAGGAACAAAAATAGTAAAACTTTCATACAATATATCATAAAAATGTTCAACAGTTTCGTTTACATTTAACGATAAAAGAAAATTCCAATTTAGTAGTTCTTTTCAGTCTAGTTACGTTAAGGCTGTTGTCAACTAAGTTGATAGCTAAGGGGTTTGGATGATTCTCAAGCTTCTTGAGGTACTTGATGCTGATAGAGTTGATTACTTCCTTAACAGAATCTATATTCAAATTTTAGTACAAATCGGCATATCTGAAGTGTAAGATGTGTATAACAAAATGGTCCTAAAACACTTCCCTAAAGGACCCCCTGCTCTAATTACGTGCAGACTTGATTGAAGAAAGTGTACAAACGTATCATGTTCTGTGCTACCCACTACTATATGAATCTGCTTTGTGGTTGCAGGTTTCTTTTGATATTATTGGTAAAAAATTGATGGATCTGTATGATTTTATTTTGGATATTAGTTTGTCTGGAATTTTCAATATGGCGTTAAAGAAAACTGTTATAAGTACTATCTCTTGAACAGAAAGTTCTCTCGGTATTTTGCAAGTAATAAGGTCATACTCCGTGTTTAGATCTGAATATTTGTAAGGGGCTTCTAGGAATTGACGTATGTTTACTTCGCCTAAAGGATTTTTCGGGGAGATGCAAAGCAAAAACTGGTGATAAATGTTTTGCAAAAGTATTCGCTTTCTATCATCGCCTAATCAAGGTCTTTTTGACGAATTAGAGGTATTCTAGTTTGAGATTGCTTCAACCGTTTTGGAGCTTATCAAAGTGAGTGATAACAGTCTCTTGTAGCCGACAGATTCTGTAGGTGAACCTAAATGGATATGTTTTTTAATTTGTCTAAGAACCTCCTCAGTTTTTGTAGAGCATTATTAAACTTACTTTTATGTTGAGGAATTCCTGTTAACTGTCATATTTTCCAAAACTTACTGTTCTTTCTGATTTAGTTTAAAATGTTCTCAGGTATAAGGGTACTAATTTACGCAGATGCACTTGTATTATTTGTTGATGCAAGTTGTATATATTATCACCACACTATACAGGTTTTTACTGATCTTCTGGGGCACCATACCTAACACTTACATCACAATACAATCATGAAAATGTACTATACGAATATATTTCTGTTTAAATACTGCCATGTTTACGTCCTTATAAGTTTTGAAAGGGGTCTGGGTAGTTAAGGTTGTTGTAAGTTGCTGTCTAAACTGAGACTTATAGAATGATAATGGTTTTTCTACTTCCATTATTGTAGTGCTGATAGTGACAAGCGTTGGAGTGTGGTCAGACGATAAATCGAAACATGATTCTGTTTTACTATACCCATGCGAAAGGCTTTTTTTTTGTTTATATCATTTGGCCAATAAGCAGGGTGACCACTAGTTATGAAGCTTAAGTTATTTTATTATCCATCATGGATTTATAGAGATTTATGTCCCTAGGTGTTGAGTCTAGAATTCCTATGAAGAGTTTTGAGTTATAGTTTTCTACCGCAATGAATCTAGGGCATAGTGCTTTTAAAGAACCCTACAAACTGGTCTTTGGGTATTGAAGGTCAAATTATTTTACCAAATTTTGATTTAGAATAAAAAAAACAGTTGTATAGTTGATTTAAAAAACTCTCTTGTAAATTTAAATTGGTCTCTCAATAGATATTATCATGTGTTGGACATTCAAGAAGAGCAGGTTTTGCTGGATTCTACACCAAAAAATTTCATTTATCAATGTTTGGCCATTTCCCAATTCTTTTAAATACTGTGATAAAGGTTGCACTCTGCAACCGAAACGTCGGAAGCAAGACAGAAGAAGGGTAGTTAATGAAATGAAATCTTTCGAAAGCTCCTCTCGAAGGTCCAACCGGTGTTGGGGTTTCTCAAATAATTTTAATTCTCTACACCATGAAGTATTTGGGATGATTTTTTGTAACAAGCTATCATGGTATAATACAAACAACATTTTCTGTTAAAAAAGTGCATGACAGAATTAAACTGGTAAATGGTTTAAGAAGTATTTGAAAAAGAAACAGCAAATTCTTTCTTTTATGAAAATGTTGATTATAAAAGTGAGTTTTGTGATACTAGCACTAAAACAGTTAAAAAGAAGTTATACAACAATTTTATTAATTGCTGTATAGTGAAATTTACAAAACAACATAGCTATCAAATGTGCACGTAAATAGCCCTATTTACACGAAAACATGAACAGACATAAAATGATACATATTTAGTGTGGTGTAAAACAGTCTATTCGCGATTGGAATATGTTTCTATCATCTTCTTTTAGGAGAGGCAATCAAACACTAAACTTTAGCGTTCGATTTTGGCGACGTTTCGTGCTCGATAGGATCACTTACTCAGGCCTATTTCACTTAACTTTTGTGAATCAAATTAAAATATTTTTATTCTCACACACAATTTTAGCATAAAGTTTTTATTTGTATCATTTAGAATTTGTTTGTTTAATTATTTGATGTTTTTAATTTGTAATTTGTTTTAAACTTTGTAAATATTTGTGTAACGTTTAGTTGTATATTTGCGATGTCCGTCAAAAATTGATAAACAGTAGTGAAGCAGCCGTGAACAGTGCACGTGATTGTAGAACTCCATAGGTTGGAGACTGTTAATATAAGAGCATGATAGGGATACTACCTTTAAAAGCCTTCTGGTGAAAGAAATACCAACAGAGTAGTTTAACCGATATTTTGCGTCAGTTGTAAAATAAATTTTGTTGCAAATAGATGTGAATAGTCAGAAATGTAATACTGGTCATTTGTTTCTCATTCCTGAAGAAAATATGTTCACGGGGCACTAAATGATCTATACTCAGTATACTATTGGCGCGGAGTAATAAACCTGTCAGAATTATCGAATCTCCCCGTATTGCAGTGGCGTAGGTACCTGATACGTTTGGAAAATCATATTTTTAGTAGGTAAATATATTATAATAGTAAAATCTACCTTGATATGAATTATTATGTGGTTTCTTTTATTGTTTCAATCCTAAAAGCCTAAAAATCGGTCCCCGCAAATTAATTGTAATTGTAATAAATGTACTGACGATATCTGCATTACTATTTTACTTTATATTTATGTCATATATTATTTATATGTTATTTATTTTATTTGTATAGTAGATCACATTACAAATTTTACTTCTTACGTATTATATACCATTATTTTTGTATCTTGGTATAATACCCACATCTACGGCTATGATTCTCGTTTCGTCAGTACCTGGGCTGATGGCAACGTGTTTACACAGATTAAAGTATTGTTCTCAGACCCTAGATGGGTCGATATGCTGCAAGAGCGGCACAATGATCGTATTTTGGTTAGAATTTATTGGTTTTTACTTAACCGTAGAAGTACCGCTTTCACAAGAAAATAAAGAATTATTTCAAGCAATTATGATTTATTACTCCGCGGCAATAGTATACAGACTTTAAATAATACAAGTTTTTTGATACATTTGATAAATTATAATTTTAATTGTTTCTTGTTTTCACGAAGGGCAATAAAACAAAGTTATTATTGCGTGTTATTTAATAAATGTTTGATGTTATTAAATGATTAATAAATGTGTCCGATTTGGATATTTTCTTAATGCTTGAAAATCAGTAGAGTACGAGTACTGTTATTTAAAAATAGTCTGACGGGAAATTACAGAACCGGTTTCCATAGTGCCAATATTTTGAAAAATATTTGAATTTATTACTAAAACTCAATTGAAACTTTATTTTATTGTTAATAAAATACTTTACAATAATCAATTTTAATTTATGCAAGGCTAACCTTCGGTGCAGGTAGTCTCTAAAATAATTGAGATAAATATGCTTTCGACTCTATTTCGTACAATTTGCTTCATCTGCGTTATTTATTTTTATTCTTTGGTAGAGGTGCGTAGTAGAAAAAATTTATGGACACCACAAACGGTGGCGGAGAGGATCCAATTTGGGTTCCATGCTCTTTGTAATACAGGATGTCCCAAATAAGAGTGACTGATTTTAAACATAAATTCCCAGCTTATTAATTGCTCCAAAGAGATGGGGTTTTCACTAGTTGCACTAGTTTATCAAAACGATTTTTTTAGGCTTGGCTGGCATTTCATTTCATCAACACAGGGTGTTTTACTAATGTTAGTCAAATTCAAAGGGGAAAATTTGTTTTATTTTAAATGGAACACCCTTAATTATTAATCTCATTCGAAAAAGCAATCATTTTCCTTTCCAAAAATGTATAGTATTCTATCTTTTGTTTCGTTAACAACAAAGATATTCGAGGTTTCGTAGGCACCGCGGTCTCCTAAATTAACTGTCCCAGATTTTTTTCTCTGGGGATATGTGAAGGATAGGTGGTACAATCCTAAGCCTAACAATTTAGCAGAACTAAAAAATAATACCAGGAACATTATTGAAAATATTCCGGAAGAAATGTTAGAAAATTCATTTGAAAATTTAAAATTTCGCTTACAGTTATGCGTAAACGAAGAGGGTAGGCACATGCAGCATTTATTGTAACTTTTTTGTTGTATTGAATAATGTTATTATGTTATTATTTTTTCTTACTAAATAAACTGTTTGTCAGATTTGTTGGCAATTATTTACGTAATTAAAAATGCATACTACATGAAACCGACTTAAATGATTTTAGGCTTCAAAAATACTTTCATATAAAACTACTAATTAAAAATGTACTACTACATGAAACCTCGAATATCTTTGTTGTTAATAAAACAAAATATAGAAAACTATACATTTTTGGAAAGGAGAATGATTACTCTTTCGAATGAGATAAAAAATTATAGGGTGTTCCATTTAAAATATAACATATTTTCCCCTTTGAATTTGACCAACATTAGTAAAACACCCTGTGTTGATGAGATGAAATGCCAGCCAAGTCTAAAAAATCTTTTTGTAAACTAGTGAAACTAGTAAAAACCCCATCTCTTTGGAGCAATAAATAAGCTGGAAATTTATGTTTAAAATCAGTCACTCTTATTTGGGACACCCTGTATATGAACGACTTATTCAATTAAGAAAGTGATAATTAATTAATTAAATTAACTTACTATTGTATTTTTTAGAAACATTAAGAAAACATTCAATCGTCAAAATATTGAGTAGAATTTGTTTGGAAGATGTAGAATTTCCTTGTGCAAGTGAAAAAGTTGATGATCAACCTTTAGTAATTAAAAAAGGAACGGAAATATTTATTTCAGCAGAATGTGTACACATGGACGAGAAGAACTATCCAAATCCTAAAGTGTTCGATCCCGACCGTTTCAAGGAGGAAGCTAAAAATTCTAGGCATAAATATTCATTTATAGGTTTTGGAGAAGGACCAAAAATTTGTTTGGGTAAACTTGTTTGTGTTAAGCAATAAAACGTACATCAGGTTTATTTTAGGACGAAACTTTGCCTTGACCCAACTTAAAATGGGATTAATCGCAATTTTATCAAACTTTAAGCTGGTGTTAAACGAGAAAACGGCATTGCCTTTAGAAGATGAGAATCTACATTTCTTTAAGTCGCCTAAATCAAATATATGGATTGACTTTATTCCCAGATCATAAAGATTTTTGTAATGTTTTAAAACAAGCAATAACTTTGCACAATACATATGATTTGATATTTGAACACGTAGAAATTATATATACGAGGATATATTGAAAAATTCTTAGCCTACTATAGAACCAAACAAAATTTCAATGTCAAAATATTTTATTACTCAACATATTCTCCTCTTAATTGGATACATTTATTACAGCAAACCTGCAACGTCTCTAGACCTTTCAAAAAAATGTTTCTTCTTGCTCTGCAAACCAGACCTCCACAGCTTCTATTACCTCCTTGTTGGAAGAAAATGTACGACCTTTTAAACTTTTTTTCAGTTGAGGAAAGAGGTGATAGTCGGACGGAGCCAAATCGGGTGAATAAGGGGGTGTTCTAGTAATTCAAACCCTAAATCACGAATTTTTGCATGGCAACATGAGATTTGTGTGCAGGGGCGTTGTCCTGCAAAACAAAACACCTTTGGATAGCTTTCCGCGTCTTTTCTCTTTAATATTTTCCGTAGAGTGGTCAGTAATGTCGAATAGTAATCTCCAGTTATTGTTCTACCCTTATCCAAAAATCAATCATGATTACTCCATGGCAATCCCAAAAACTGAAGCAAGAACTTTTCCAGCAGATTTTTGGACACGAAACTTCTTAGGTCTTGGAGAACCAGAGTGTCGCCATTCCATCGATTGTTGCTTTGTTTCTGGATCGTAGAAATGTACCCAAGTCTCATCCATAGTAACAATTCGGTTTAAGAAGTCTACATCGTTTTCAAATCGAGCACAGATCGAACGCGATGCTTCTACCCTTGCACGCTTTTGGTCAACATTCAAACATTTGGGGATCCATTTTGCAGCAATTTTTCTCATGTCCAAATTGACGTGAACCATATGATGAACGCGTTCGTATGAAATATTCAGTGCTTCAGATATCCGTTTTAGCCCAATTCGACGGTCTGATAAAATCATGTCATGAACTGCATCGATATTTTCGGGGACTGACACAGAAACTGGCCTTCCCGATCGGTCATCATCTTCAATGGAAAATTTACCTCTTTTGAAGCTTGCATTCCAATTTTTGACGGTCGCATACGAAGGACATTGATCACCAAGGGTATTAAGCATATCTTCGTAAATCTGCTTACCTCTTAACCCTTTTAAATACAGGTACTTGATGATGGCTCGATACTCCAATTTTTCGATTTTCACAATTTCGGTGGACATCTTTTTTCATTTAATTTATTGCGTGACTCTGGTTTACTTTTTGACGTCAAACTTTACACTGACACTTCTAATAAGTTATTGTTCGTTGCTATGGTAACGCAATATTTTGTTTATGCAAGGAACTGGTCTACGCTAACTAGATATCAATACATCCTCGTATATCAAGTTTTGTTTTATTTATGCATGAAATTTTGCATTTAACGATGAAAAGGATCATTAAAAGCAAGCATTACTCTGTAGATGAAGATGTTAGACTATTGTTGAGCGTTTTATACTCACGTAAGACTACATCTCAAGATGATGGTATTCGGAGCCGACATTCTTGGTCGGGAAGTTTTAAATAAACCAGTTGGTGAACGATGCATTTTCTGCAAATAGTCTATCATATTTTGATAAACGTATAATAGATGGACGAGGCAGTAGACTTTTGTAGCCAACCAAATCCCAGACCTGATTTCATTAAACATTCACTTGCGGGAGGAATACAAATTTCTAATGCTATTGGTGACAAGTAAACATAAGTGGAATTATTTTTTAGACATTTATATTAATAATTGCAATTTTCTGTTACTAGTAGTTCATTAGTATTTAATACTATTGTTATATGTAAAACAAAATTGGGTATTATGGAATAGGCGGGTATTATGAAATACTGAGTCATCTCACCTGGTAAGTGCTGGTGACTAGCGGCAGTGACATGAACTACTTCCTAAAATTTCTATCATGCATCATTGAGTCAGTCGCTCGTCTACATCTACTGAGAACGGGACTGTGGAACTTCTGTTCTGCGTTTTTGCGTTTCAAAAATTCTGCCGGTAAGTTTTTATAATATCATAAAAATACTACAATTCCCTTTATGAACATTCAGGCTAACCTTACTGTCTATAGGAATAGTTGTAGTTTAATAATTAATGGTCGTTTTGAACTTGATTAGTCTTTTCTTCTTTGTACAGTAGAATGTTTTTCAAGAGGCCGTGTCGGATTATATGGAATATTTACTATTGCATATTACCCGATGCAATACACGAGTATTCCATATAATCTGACACATTTTTTAAATGCAAATATTATTTATGTTTCAAGTATTGTTGCGAATGCATAATAACTTTCATCTTGTTTCATAATCGCGCCAATTTTTTCACAGATCCTAGTAGACTGAACACTATTTAAAAAATAAAATAAATTAAAGAAGCAAGAGGAAAATTTTCCAAAAAATTGTCTAAAAATAAGTGTTGAAGCAGATAAACATTTTGCATTGTTTAAAATTTAATTCTCATAATTTAAATTTTTATCTTAGAAATAATAAATATTATATACACAAGTGAGTATTTATAATTTAAACAAGTGTTTCAAATGTTAGTTCTAATGAATATACTTTGCCCACAGATATGCCAAAAAAGAAGTCTGACGATGGAAGGAAACGAAAACTTTGGGATTCCAAGAAGATGGCAAGGGTAATCAAAGTAGTACGCGAAAAAAAGATGGGGTTTCTAAAGGCATCCAAGAAGTTTAGCGTTCCCAGAGCTACTCTTTTTCGTCTAGTCAAAAGTAAGAACGACGCAGAATCTGCAGCATTAAGCACCTTGGGACGTAAGCTTATATTTTCTAAGGCAAGAGCAAAAGCTGGAAAACTACTTAATTGAAATGGAAGCGATGTTTTACAATTTTTTACTACTTCTTTAATCTAATCTAATCTTACCAAAAGACGTTTGCAGTTTATCATTTCAGTTAGCGACGCGGAATAATATAGCGAACCCTTTCCAAAAGAACGAAAAAGCAGGAAAGGACTGGTTTTATGGGTTCATGAAAAGGCACCCTAAGCTGTCAACTTGCAAACCTGTCGGAACTTCCTTTGCAAGGACACGAGGTTTTAATAGGGAAGAGATTAACAAATTTTTCGACATTTTAGATGAACTTTTAGAAAAACACAAATACCCTGCAAATCGAGTCTTTAACGTTGATGAATCGGGTTTGTTTGTTGTGCAAAGTAAAATTCCTCGTATTGTAGGCCTGAAGGGAAAGAAACAGATTGGTTTCTTGACATCAGCAGAACGTGGTTCTTTAGTTACTCTAATAATCTGTATGGGCGCGTGAGCTGACTTTGTACCTCCTCTTGTTATTTTTCCGAAAAATATGAATGATCAGCTTCTCAGAGGTGCTCCACCTGGCACAATAGCATCATGCCACCCTTCTGGCTGGGTACAGACTAACATATTTACCAAGTGGTTCAATGATTTTATTAAAACAACAAAATCATCAGCTGAGTCTCCTGTTTTGTTTTTACTTGACGGACATTCCACTCACAAGCGAAATCTAGATATCTTACTTTTGGCAAGAGAACACCACGTCACTATTGTTTGCTTACCGCCCCATTTTCTCATAAAATACAGCCGCTAGATTCAACATTTATGAGCTCACTTAAGTCTCATATACAGTAAGGAAGTGAGAACCTTTTAAACACAGTTCAAGACCATTATCAGTGTTTGATATAATGGGTATTTTTGGTAAAGCTTACATTAAAGTTCAACTTGGAGATATTGGCGATTAGTGGATTCAAGACAACTAGAATATTTCCAGTTAACCAAAATGTTTTTACAGATGATGACTCCCTGCCAGCTATCTTCACTGAGAGGCCTGACTGTGTGGCTACAGTGAACCCTAAACTTTGTTCATCTAAAAACTTTGCTTCATCTGTGGCATGTTTATCCAGAGGCTCTGTACCATCAGTTCCTAATTTTCTACGGATCCAGTAGCATCAACTTCACGCTGTTTGGATGGTTTTGTTACGCCATTTGTGATATCACCACCCCGCCGAAGAAGAAGACATCCAACAGAGGTAGGAAACCTGGAACCTCATGTGTTCTAACCAGTTCACCTTATAAAAATCAATTAGAATACAAAGTAAACGCCAAGAAAGTACTAAAAACAAAGCTAACTAATCTTTTGATACAATGAAGCTGAAATCGTCCAAAAATAGCTCGGTGAGGATGAAGAAAAGCAATCGTTTGACTCGGACGTGTCGTCAGAAATTGATTTTGTACCTTCAACTCAACCGGTTAATCAAGACGCAGAGTGTCTCTTTTGTACGGAAAAATTTTCTGAAGATAACAGAAGAGATGTCTGGGTAAAATGTCTGAGCTGTTCTTTGTGGGCCCATTTAGATTGCGCCGGAGCAGAAAAAAAAATTATATCTGCGACTACTGTAAATAGAGAAAGGTATAAATACTATCTTTGGCTGATAAATTTGCTGTGTGCTATTGAAATTTCATTTTCTATTGTAAACTATTTCAATAATGGATTAAATAATGTGTTTTTCTAGAAAGTGTTTTTCCAAATTGATTTATCATCTATTCCATATTACCCGACTATTTCATATTTACCGTCAAAGAGCACTTTTTTAATAAAAAGTTTTGACGCACAAACCTTTAAATCAAGTTTTTAACTGAATAAAGTAATTTAGTATTTGTTTAAGTTTTTATTGTTTTAGTTTCAGAATTCCAAATGTTTTAATGAGCTAATTATAGGTCTTATTATAAATTGGTATTTCATATTACCCGATTCTCCTCTATTCCTAATCAAGGTTGGTAATTTTATCAGATAGGCCGCAGTTATTGAGTGAGAGTAAACTCATGGAATAAAATAGCGATGTGATATTCATGTTTTTTTTTTTTAATAAAATGCCTCGACAACTAGGTTATTGGTAAGAACATAAAACCTACACTATAAAACATTTCATCTTTAACAATATAATAACTGCCGACAATATGTTCTGCTGGGCACTTTTAGATTCCATTGTAGAGATTGATTTCTTCCAGGAATTTGAAGACGTTGAGGTTGATCTGTGGGGCTTAACACTTCAAACTGTAGACTACCCTTGTTGGTTTGTGGAAACGAGGAGTGTTTGCATAGTGTTCACCGTCAAATCAGGAATATGCTTAACGGTTAGTGGATTGCTGCAATGTTCACATATGAGTGGAGTTTTTTCTCTGGTCAGGAGATATTTTTGTGTCAGACTAGTGTGCCCAATTCTTAGTCTTCTGGTGATAATTTTGTTCCTCCTGGACATTGGAGCAGGCTCAAATGGTTGTACTGATGAATTTATCTCGTGCAGTTTAGAGTGGACACTGTTCCAGTGCTCCTGCCAAGAGTTACAATATGGTGCTTGAAGATCGCTTTTAAGTCTGAAGAAGTTTGGACGTCCTAGTGACTACCATTTTTGTAGAGCTTCTTTGGCAGCACGGTCAGTTAATTCGTTGCCATGTATGCCAATATGAAAGGTATCCCATATTAATGTGTGGATATTCTGTGCAAAGGAAAGTTGACTGGTGGAGTAATTGGATGGATTGCACTAGTGGGTGGCGGGTGTACATATTTTGATAGAATGTATAAAGCCAGCGAGTCTGTACAAATAGCTGCTTTTGTCTCGCAAGGGTTTAGGGTGTTAATAGCTTCTAGAATACCAAAAAAGTTCTGCTGTATAGATACTGGTGGTAACTGGCAGTGAAATTATTTTAATAATATCCTGTCCTTGATAACTACATCAACACCGTGTTTAGTTTTTTGAGGCATTGTATCATGGGTTCTGTTAACCGTCTCGGCAATAACTTTGCGTGAGAAATTTACTGGAGCGTTTCGTGTTTTGAAACTTACTGAATGTTATCTATGATGGGTATTTTTTTTCTCCATGAAGGTTCTGTAGCAGCAAGATTAGGTGTTGTTTTAAAGATCGACGTTTGCAAGTAGATGTAGGAAACATCTGAGGTACTGATTTAGAGGTTCTGAGCAGGATGAATTAATGGGCGAATGGGATTAATCATTGAGTACAGTGGATTTTGAGGGTTGGCAGATACGCCAGCAAAGTGTGACAGAAGGAGTTGTTGTCGTCTTAGCCAAAGAGGAGGTTCATTGGCTTCAATATACATGCTTTCAGCTGGGCTGGTCCTAAATGGTCCAAGACAAATTCTTAGGGTGGTGTTGTGAATTGTATTCAACGATTTTAAGTCGCTTTTTGAAGCTGATGAATAAATGAACCACCATAATCTATTCGTGAACTGATTAATGCTCTGTACGTCATGATCAGAATATCCTCTTCAGCCCCCATTGCGGTGAGCCATGTTTTCAAAATATTGAGCCTACTTAAGCAATCTCCTCTGATATTTTGAATGTGCAGTTTAAAGTTTAATTTAGAGTCAAAGGTAAGACCCAATATTTTGTGTTCATTTACCACAGTAAGGCGTCTTCCATGGAGGAAAATCTCTGGATAAAATTTTGTGACAGAAAAAGTGAAGTTTTTCTTGAGTGGACCATAGTGAAAGTTGGTTCACCGCATTTTTGGATTAGATTGGCAAGTTGTACTATTTCTACTATGGCATAATATGACCAAATCATCTCGGCATATAATAGGTGTTTTATAGGAGGAGTAAGACCCTTGCAGATATCATTGATAGTCAAGATGAAGAGTTGGACTTAGCACTGATCCTTGAGGAACGCTATTTTCTTGTGTGAATGACTTTGAAAGTTTTCCATTAACTGATACTTTAAACGTGCGGTTGGATAAAAAAGTTGTTAATAGAAGGAAAGTATATTTCCGGTCAAACCACGGTCTTTACGAGTTTTCGAGATTATGGGTGCAGAGTGTGTCAAACACCCTCTCTATATCAAGTATAACTGCTATAACTTCATGATTACTTTGAAGGCGGTGGTGATATGAGTCTGAAGCATCGCTAAGTTATCCAGAATGCTGCGTTGAACTTTGAACCCCCGACTGTGCTGGAGTAATGACCTGATGTTTCTCCAGGAATCAGAGTAGTCTTTTATTGATTATTTTCTTCATCAGCTTACACACATTGTGCACGTCAACGAAATAGGTCTGTAAGAATAAGGGTGGTTTGAGATGTTATTAGGCTTTTTCTTATGGGAATGATGACCGAATCTTTCCAGATTAATGAAAACTTTTCACAGCCCAGATAGGTTGTATAGTTCCAGCAGTTTAGATAAGCTGCGTTCTGAAGAACTTTTAAGAAAATAAATGTAATCGAGTCCAGGTCCTGCAGATGAGTTTTTAGGCGTTGACAAGAGCATATTGCAGTTCTTGTAGCGAAGGAGGTGTTAAGTTGTCTAGAGTCCTTTGAGTTAATTGCATTGACCGAAGATATTGAGTCATCGTGTTGGCTGCGTTACATCGGTGTCATTACTCATGAATTTTTTCCAGAAAAGTGAGCACCAAAGGTATCAACAATTTCTGAGCTGTCATTGATAACTTTGTGTATGTGAAGTGTGGATAGATTACGCCGCCAGAATGTACTGTTTTTCATGTCATATAAAATAGTAGGATTTAAGTGCCCCACACAAAAATCAAATTTAACATGGCACTATCAGGTGAACACGGCGTTATGTTTCAGCTTCTTTCTAACTCTGATTGTGTAATATTGCTTTAATATATTTTAACCTTTAATTATTGCCATGAACATAGCTCCCACCACAGCAAATGTAAGGACCACTAATTAAGTAATAACATCCTTCAAAACTAGAATTTCAATTTTATATACGAATTGTTAAACATACTTGAAAAGTAAGTAAAATATTTCTTGACCAATTTCATTTGGTTAATTTCTGCAGGCAATCTAATGCGATTTTCTTTTATACGTTTTCTTATTACATTCTTATGTGTGTTTGTTTGTGTGCGTAAAATTTCAAATTTTGTAATCAATTTTTCGACCACTTCTACTAATCTAATTTACAGACTCATACTTTTGATGACAATACAACACTAAGTATTTTTTTCAGATCGCAAAAATGTAGATATACCATATCGTAGTTATACTATAATGTACTACAACAGATGGTTGATGTTTATAATTCCTTAATTAAACTTGAAAATCGAAATATTTACAGCAAGTCAAAAAATCTATCATCTATAAAATTCTTCCTAATGTGATTTATTGCAATAAGACTAAAACGTTGAAAATAAAATATATATTTTTTAAAACTTACTTTATTTTTCCATTGACTAAAGTAATTTTCAGTCGTACAGCTGCTTCTTTCTCTATTTGGCTTTGTTTATTAAATGAAATATTGTAATCGATTTTTACATACTTTCCGATAGGTAGAAACTTGTTTACCATACAGAAACACTTTCAATTCAATAGAACATATCCTTTATTTTCATCAATCAAAAGTGACGCGATCACATATTATTATATGTGACAATAGAATATTCGATTGTAATAACCATATATTTTTAGTCAATATTTACACTAATTTACATTTTGATAAATCTTTATACTCATAGATAACCTCGACGTGATTTTATATTTAAGGTATCTAGTTGTTGTCCAAGGCAAGGATACATTTTCAATAAAATAAATCAAACTATAGCGACTCCTCAAAATATTTCATTAAAAGTATAGTGTTATCTACGCGTATGTTTATAAGTAATTAACAACAAAAGCGCTCACAATCTAGATGTTTCAGTGAAAACTTTCAGGGTGCGTTGTGGTAGTTTACTAATACCAAAGACCATATAAGACCAATGAGTTCCGTTCGAGGAATCTTTAGCAGTTGGCGCTAGAGAGCTGGCTCTTTTCCATCTTCTCATAACAGTTGATAACTTAGCCTAAAATATTTATAGTTATTATGTTGGAATAATTTTTAGTCTTTAACAATATCCCACTTTTGTTTTAAATTAGTCTTATTTCGTTCTTATCAAGAATCAGAAAAAAGACGAGCTATTTTACATGCTATTGGCACTATGCTTCCATCTCATTGTGAACATTTCAGTAAATGACTAATCATCAGCTATGATCAGGAAATAAATGCGTTGGAGGAATGTGCCCGCCCTAGTAAGCAATAAGCGTAGAGAATGATGGATGCTGATTTTAGATCTCATTTTAGATATGAATTATTCTTAATTTGGCATATTGATGTAGTGTTATTGATTAAAATAACTGTACTGTTTCTTTCTTGGGATGAATCGAGAAACATTTGAATATGTCATTGCTGCATTGGATCTAAACTTAAAGAGGTATTACCCATGATTTGGTATAATAAGTCAGAAAAGCAATTTCTTCTCTACTATCTGGGGATGGCAACTCCAGATTCCCTACAGGCGAATGAAAACATGCAGGATAATAACTGCTATATATTATTTCTATTATATTCGCTGCTTATTTCTAGACTAGACAAAATTTAATTACAATAATTGTTTAGATGAATCTGTGAAAAGTTCAAAGTGAGTCGATCTCACGGCTTTATTGGTTGTAAAGAAGGGTGACTGCAGCTTCAATAGCAATAGTATATGTTAACCGCAAAAAACTATCACTCAATTCAGCTGTAGGTTAGTTATAAATGCTCAGAACACACTAAGTTTTAAGTTGATGTTTTTTTCAGGTTTTATTTGTACATTATACAAATATTGTATTGTGATGTAAGTGTTATGAATGGTGCCCCAGAAGATCAGTATAAACCTGTATAGTGTAGTGACGAAACCTGTGTGGAACAGTGGATTGGTTCGTCTTGGCAAATAGCATTTACTTCAAGGTTTAGGAAAACCACTAAACCTAAACATGCCAGCCTTACCCACCCTAGTATTCACATGTAATAATATTAATTAAGTGTGTACATTTTTTTCTAATTATCCGGGGAGGGTCTTGATGACCAGGTCCGGAAACCAAAGTGGTGATTCTCAAGAACAACATTTTTTCTTGTTGACCATGGAGTACTGTAAGGTACTGATCACCTTCCATATTTTATATTTGCACCAAAAACCCTAAAAACACACAAAAAAAAATCTAAAGAAAATTGACGTACGTTTGATGTTTAATTCGGAAACCAAAGTGGTGATTCTCAGAAACAACATGTTTTTCTTGTTGACCATAGAGTACTCTAGGTACTGATCACCTTCACATATTTTATATTTGCACCAAAACCCCTAAAAAAACACACACGAAAAACTCTAAGAAAATTGATATTAATAAATAATAATAATTAAGTGGTGAAAACATTATAGAAGGTAAATAAGAACATAAAATATAACAGCACTGGTCGAAAGCGCCAGTCACGACAATGACGAAAAAATAGTAGGTTAAAGAAATAACTAAACAAAATAATGGAAAAACAGATAATCAAGACAAAAATACAAAATATTGCTGTATGTGATTACAAAGCTCATTTTATACATTGCTATGTTGGTCATATACATTCTTTCATGACCAGCGAGTATTTCGATTATCGAATTTCTTACCAAAGATGAAAAGATGAAAACTAGTAGTATTTGTCTCTCATCACTATAGCGAAAAACAGAATAAAATCGAACATCGCGTTTGCGAGTTATGTCAAATTGTTCCATTTTTTCAAATGGGACACCCTGTATACAATATTCTCAATCGATAGAAATTAGAATACTAAACAAAAATGTCATTATTTTTTTATTCTCAAGTCAAAAATATTTTCAATAGTGATTAAAGAAAAAACATTATTAACCTTCTTATGCAACAATAACTACATAATTTTCGTAAAAGCAATACAATATGAATATCGAAATTTTAAATCTTAAGCAAACGTCAGTTATTTACAACACTTATAAAACGGTCAGTTTCTATACTCCACACTATCATATTACACATTCACCGCAAATTAACAAACAAATGATTATTTAAAAAAATAGATAAAATAATTAAACATTCATAAAAAAGATTACGCGGATTAACTGATTTGGTCTAATGTTTGTATACATCTAACCAATTTTGATATATAAGGATACCAAATCAACCAAGAATACACTCTGAATAAGTGCATACTTGAAGTAAGAACTACCAACACAATGGAACGCAAGACCATTTTATTTTACTTCGCTGTTACATTTTTGTTCATCTTTGGAGTTGTTTGGGCATCAAAAGTGGTAAATTAAACTTTAGTAGTTCATTATCGTCATTAATATTTGTTTCACAAATAGAAGCAGCAGAGTTGGAAGACAGTTTCGGCTTGCAATCTTTGGAAAACGCTTTGCCGGGTTTTCCTTTGATTCTCTTCGTAGATTTGCTCGTCAAGTTACCGATCAAAACGTTACACAACCGGGTTTCTTTCAACAATCATATGCACTCTTCGAAGTACTCTTGCTACGGTTATATTGACGCCCATTACTTGGATTATTAATTTTGTTTGGTCAATGGTGAATTGGAGTTTAGAACGAGCAAATTCTGTACGAGACTGGCTAACAACATGTTCAAGTACTTGCAAAATACATTTGAAACTGCCAGGATAATAATAAACTAATTTTTATTGAATTCGTATAGAATCTTATTTTATAGTCCCGAAGTTGTGAGGTACTTATTCTAATTCCTTTTAATTTATCCTAAAGATGAAACAATTTAACCTAATTAGTAAAATGGAAGTTTGCAACCAGCATCGTGAATCATACGTTTTACCTGGGTATGTTTCGTACGTTGAAACCTAAAACAACATAAAATTGACTGTGTCC
>JALBCR010001000.1:0-57337 GCA_030710515.1 Abscondita cerata
AGTGGCGGCTCGTGGTCAATCATACTGGGAGGTCAAAATTAATTTAAAAATAGACATACTTAAAAAATATAAATAACTCAAATGCACCGCAAAATTTTATACAATCTACAATTTTGTTCAAAATATAGCGATTTTTCGAAACATTCTCATTAAAATCTCTAAGGGATTTTCTGTAAGCATTGTCTAGCTGTGTACGAATATCAACATTTCCTACGGTTGCAAAATTTACCGAGCATTTCATGTGTTCTGCAGACGAAGCATGTTTTTTTATTTCCTCTTTAAATGTTTTAAATCTCTTACACCGGATTTGCACTATAGCGAGTCTGACGAGTCTTTAGAAAATAATAAACAAACAAAACAGTAAAATACATTTGATACTTCACAACCACATATCCAGTTAGCTAAATCGTACATTACCTTGCGAAAGTTTCGATGAACATCTTTATTTTTGTCTTTGCTAGTTTGTCGTAAACTTAGTTCTGGCAAAGGACGACCATTTGCCTTGAACTCAACTAATTTTGTAAAATTAAGTTTGTTAGCACTTTTAGTTGTTTAATTTTCTGCACTACCGACATTTTCTATTATAGCGCATGCACACGCGAATCAAAAATAGTATTTTTACAAAACAACACAACAACAGTAAAACATATCAATATAAATTCTTAAATTGATTTAAAACACGCGAAAATCGAATCAAAATCGAGCGTAGTTGTACACCCTATACGAAGTCAACGTAAACTGCGGATCCGGCTCATGACCCAAAGTTGATTATTGTTTCGGACGTTCGCGTTTATTCGGGCGCTGCACGTTTTTCGAGTTTTTCCGGGTAGATCTAATTCAATGAGGACAATTCGCACCGCCAGCCCAAGGTTGAAGAGGATGAATTACGAACGACGGCCGATAAATTTTAAGTTATTGTACTTGCGACTTAATTACCTATTTTAATAAAACACGTAATAATGAATATTTTTTATATATTGTCAAATTTTTGGGAGGTCATTGACCAAATGACCATATGGACAAGCCAGGTGTGGTTAAGAAAAAAAATAAAAAAAAAAAAAAAAAAAATAAAAAATTAAAAAAAAAAAATATTTAAAAAAAAAAAAAAAAATAAAAAAAAAAAAAAAAAAAAAAAAAAAAAAAAAAAAAAAAAAAAAAAAAAAAAAAAAAAAAAAAAAAAAAAAAAAAAAAAAAAAAAAAAAAAAAAAAAAAAAAAAAAAAAAAAAAAAAAAAAAAAAAAAAAAAAAAAAAAAAAAAAAAAAAAAAAAAAAAAAAAAAAAAAAAAAAAAAAAAAAAAAAAAAAAAAAAAAAAAAAAAAAAAAAAAAAAAAAAAAAAAAAAAAAAAAAAAAAAAAAAAAAAAAAAAAAAAAAAAAAAAAAAAAAAAAAAAAAAAAAAAAAAAAAAAAAAAAAAAAGGACGCATATCGAATTTTTGTTTTTCAAAGAAAAATAAAGGATAATGTTTGCTTTGTTAACTATTAACTTAACAAAATATTAGTTTAATTATAATGAGAAAGTACATACTAGTTACACATTCTGCTGCCCAATGCTTTCCAACAGCTTCTAAACCCAAGCACATTTCGATCAATAATTAGAACGAATTGTGGTAAAACAAATTAACGTCATCCAAAGGCACACTCCGCCTTGTCCATACTTTCAGATATTTTGTCATTACTCTAGAGCTTCCAAAGCGGACGAACTACGTTCCAGACCTAGTCTATGTAAAACTCGTTTATTATCCACGCGGTTGCGCGCATACACAAAATTACAGTACCTTACTACATCCATCCCTAGTAATCTTGGAACTTTAGGGTCGTTATCACCTTCAATATTATTTTGAAAAATTGCTATGTTTCCAGTAACAACTCCACACTCATTAGCACCCATTTCAGCACCCCACGTCCAGTTTGGTTTACTCAGTACTACAGCTTTAAGGTGCACCACCTGCTTCTACTTCTATGTAAGTGCACTAAAAAATGTTTTTGATTATGTAACAGTGTTTGACAGAAAACATACTTTTACAATAGGAGGCCTCACCAGCCGGAAAATAAATAATTTCTTGACATTCGCTAGGAGGTCTGTCCGAATTTTTCCGTATATTATACCATTTCTTGTTAATGGTGGAAGAACAACAATGAATCGTAGGACCCCTTGCATCTAAAAACAAAAAAAGTTTAGATTAGGTTAAAAGTTCTTATATCCTTGAATGATATTTGTAACGACAGATTTAGAAATAAAACTAATGCAGTTTGTTACTAGATATTTTGAGAAACAATAAATACCTTTGAATTTTTTCGTCATCATAAAAATCAATTAGCTATTTAAAAAATTATTTAGTATATTTGTTGACATAATCTGAATCATGTTGATATAATTTTGTTGGCTGTAAATTTGACCAGAAATATTTTTAAAATATTTGTTAAGTACGTACTGCTCCTAATAACTGATAGACTCAAGAATCATAGTTCTATAAAAGAACACTTCCTACAAGTTTGAACATTACACAGGGTGTAAACAAATATGGGTTTTGAATGATAGTAATAGCGGAGAGTTTTAAAAGAGAGTTTAAAATTACAACAGTAGGTAGTGGATTTGGAAAACGTTAAATTTAAATACACTATGCTGTAAATTTTGAAAAAGAACTTTAGTGTACACATAGCTATACCTAAAATTAATTATTATTAAAATATTTTCAATAGTTTTAAAGTTCCTCAAGAACTAACACGATATTTCCATTATTCTTATTATTAAAGTTAGTGAACTGAAACCGTGTAAACCAGTAAACAAGCAGATCTGCAAATTAATCCCGGCGTAACTTAATCGATAATCTTTACAGGTGTTCTAAACTCAGAAGCCAACATGCTTAACTAAAATCATTTATAAGTTGCTTACTTTAAATAGAACATCCTGTATTTTATAATGTTTTCTGTAGCATTTTTTTTACGAAAACTGTTTTGGTATCTATATTCTCTATACCTAAAACCTAACTGTTTTAGAAATATTTAGTATTTGTGTAATTATTGTTTTACTGCAATAAATTAAATTAAGTAGGCAGGTTGGTTGACATGGGTTTGTTAATTTACACACCTATTGGCAAAAAACCTAGTTAAACAACAAAATAAACAAAGCAATTATTATACAATCGGTTTATTTATAGTTTAATTTATTGCAGTAAAAAAATAATTCCACAAATACAAAACTATTCTTAGAACGGTTACATTTAGGTACAGGGAATGCCAATTTACATAAAAAATACACCTGAAAAGATATTAAAGTACAGAGTGTCCTATTTGTAGAATTGTAAATTTGTGCTTGTAAGTAATTTTAATTGGGCCTTTAGCTTTTGGAGTTTGGAACACCCTGTAGGAAGTTATCGATTAAGTTAACGTCAAGGATTCATTTGCAAAGGCTTGTTTGTCTACTGGTTACAGTTTCAACGCAGTAACATTATTGATAATAGAAATATCATTACTTCTTGAGAACTCGGTACCTATTTAGATAAAATTTTAAGATATAAAAATAGTTAATTTTAGGTAAAGTATAGCATACATTTAAATATTTAGGAGTTAAAATACAAAAATCAGGAATATATGAAGGCAGAATTAATGAACGATAGATTAAAGACAAGAACAAACTGTACTACTCTTTAATTAATGGATTAATAGGAATAACAAAGGAGGCAGAAGACAGAGTAAGAAATACTAAAGTAAGAGAGAACTGGAGTAGAGTTATTAAAAGATATATATTTAACTGAGGCAAAACTGAGATGGTGTGGTCATTTAGTAAGAATGGAGAGAGGAAAGAACTGCAGAAAAACTATGGCCAAGCAAAATCGCAACAGAGAAAACAACAGACAGACAAGGAAAAACATAAGATAAAGAAGAAATTCTAAGAGATAAGGGAATGACATGGAATGTCATTTTACAAAATATTTTTTAGTAAGCGCACTAAGCCCGCGGGCTTTAAGAGGATGGCGTTAAAGTGTTTCCTTAATTGTTGTTGAGTGAAAAATAAGTTGGTAGCAATATCTGGTGTAGTAGTATGAAGTTAGTCATTCATATGCGACTCAACGGAAGTTGTCAATGCAACAAGCAGTAGCGTAGTCTGTAGTTCACCACTGTAGCGTCAAGCAGCGTAGTCAACGTGTACATGTACTACATCTGTAACAATGCTTGTATTAAAATAAAGTATTCTTTTTGAATCACATTCAGTTAAACTCATCAATTGTTTTATAACACTTGTATTATTATTTACCGCTTAGGGTCTCCACCTCACTTGATCCGCCACGGATTTGAAGTATTGTAATGGTAACGCCATTTTGTGGAAATTCGATTCTTATGTAATACTCAAAGTGACTTTTTGCGTATCATGTGAGTTACAAAACTGTCATACTTTTCGTCATTGTAGTTCGATTAGAAATAAAACATTCCGGGCTCTAATTACTATACAACTTACCCTACGTAACTATATTTAAAAGCAACGCACTTTCGTCAAGAATAGCTACTGACACGTTGATTAGTTGATTTTAGTTTTTGTACACAACTCTAACTATCATTTGGCACAAAATTAAAACTATTAATAGATTTTATTTTATATAAAGTGATAGTCTCATCATCAGTATGACTACCTACTTTTGCAAAATTTTTATCTTGATCCTCTGTAAAACAATTGCCATTGATAAGAATTAGATTCAACATTTATAAGAGCGAATTCTACATTCTATCTAATTTAAATGTAACGAGAAGAAAAGAAAGTAAATATACACTGGAGGGAATGTGTACTAAAATAGTCACAGATGTTATTCTTGTTCTTCAAGTGGAAAGAATTGAATATACTAAGCTAAAACGCTAGAGAAGTAAGTATATACCTACTTTAAATAAAAGTAATAAAAGCAATGTAAAATGGATAAGCAAATAGCATTGTCATAATGAACTCTTGCTATATAATTTGATTTGAAAATTTTGGCTAGGACGACAGACAGGCAGATGGATAGACAAGAATTCAGCAACAAACGGAGTTCAGTTTGTTGAAAATTTAAACGCATATTAATACGTACTACCAAAGACCATATGACCGTACTTTTATAAATTAAACTCTTGTAAGAATTCCAAATACACATTTGTATATAAATATAAACAACCAACTGAACAACGTTTTTTATAAACATAGCAACCACTCTTATTACATATTTATAAAATCAAAAACATAGTAACATATTTTTAGCGTAAATTAAAACAAACAGATGTTCTAACACGTACTACTGTCCGTCGGATTTTGTTCTCTTAACTATCATCCACACTCTTTCCGGTTCAGTACTAATTCTTTCATCTCCTACTTTGTCTTTCTCGTCAGCCCATTTCTTTTTATAATTTGTAACCGTTTTTTCTAGGTCTCCCTTTTTTCTCTTTTTAATATTATCTACGTTCATAGTTTTTTCACTAGTTTATCCTCAAAATCTGTTCTCTAGCTTTCCGTTTTCCAAACAGTTCTTTTAATGTTAAGTAGAACTTTCCGCTGATATTATTCTCTTTTAATATTTAACTAGGTTTATTTTACCGTCTTCTGATATTATGCTGTCTAAGTAATCATACACCATTACTTTTTCTACCTTTTTCTTTCATTTCTATTCTTCTTTTATATGGTGTCTTTTCGTTTATTATCATCATTTCGAGTTTATCTTCCTCTTCAGTCTATACATCCATTTTGATATTAGTACCATGTCATCCCGTTTACATGAAGCAATAGACTCTTAATAGTACTATATCCAATCATCGTCTTGAATAGTAGGGACTGAGGTTGTCTCTTTGTTTTATTTTTAGTTCCATTTAGATGATGACGATTCCTCTCCATCTATCTCAACTACCTACGCCTTTACATTAATGTGTATTTCCATTATTACTCGTACCAATTGGACTGGAACCTGGAACTGCTTGAGTCATCTCTATAATATTTTTTTTTATATCGAAAGCTACTTTTGTGCCTTGGAAACAAATTTCTTCTCCTTTATTCTTTTTTTAAATCAAATTTTTAAATATTGTGTTATAGTTTGTTTTCCCGTTCTTTCACTCGCTTCTACGTCTGCTAGTTTACAATCAATCATTTTGATTAATCTTCTTTCAATTACTTTTGTATATAATTTAAAACGGTAGAGGACCTTTTAAGATCTATTCCTTTGATTTTGTGACGCTTGCTGCCCTGTACGGTTTGGTTTCTGAATATTAAAGAAAACGGACGAATCTCGGGCGCCACAATAAAAACTCAAAATTCTTTATTAAATAAAACAAATCTTGTCTTTCAACAAGGAAATCACATAGGGAAAATTCAATTCTACTAGCAGAGTTTTAAAACACGAACTATGCAATCCAAAGTAAGTACGAAAATGCGACATTCCAAATACAACACACGGAAATGAAAGCGGAGTCAAGCGGTATCTCTAACACCCACGGACCGTGGAAGGAATGCCAGAGCGGTATTCCTGTGGTTTAAAGTTTAGTTAAAAGGACTTCTGTCCTTTAGACTACCGGAACAGAACATCAAGAGTAAACTCTTCGTTAGCGAAAATCTCAGGCTTGGTAAGGCATATCTTAAATGGGCGCAGCAGAAGAAACTGCGCGCTCATAAAAATAAGAGGGCGTTATGGCCAAGATAAAATGAACAGCAGCAGGAATCTTAAAACGGTAAAAGATACAAGAACGCTCAAATTGCAAAAAAGTTGGGCAATTAAAACTATTTCGTACAAAATTAGGTTCTAAACATTTAATGCGATACATTGTTGAATTTGCAATAAAAAACACTACAAAATACAAGGTGTTTTTGTATGCAGTCATTTAAAAAATAAAGTTGTTGATGGTTTCTCTGAGATGAAATGTTGGATTAAAATTTCAAAGCACCATTTTCTAAAGCTCTAAAAGTTTTTAGATTTTTAATATTTTAAAAATAAGCGCAAAATACGAACAATAAAAATCCCAAAAATTAATTTTTCTGGAAAATCTTAAAACAAAAAGATTATTGAACTTTTCAAACACCATGCAAATATACTTTAAATTGCCTAACTTTTTGCAATTTGAGCCACCTTGTATCTTCTTGCGTTTTCAAGATTCCCATGCTGTTCATTCTTTTCCTGGACACAGTGTATATACATTAATTTACAAAATTAATACGCTTTAAATACAATATATAGTAAATGCGTAACAAAATTAGTTTTACGAAGACAATTAATTGTACAAATTAATTAAAGTAAATGAAAACTATGTCATCCTCATTCGTTATCACTTCCGGTTCATTACAACCCTTCCAGACCCCTTTCCTGATCTAATGTTTTATTTTAATTATTTGCTAAAACTCATCCTTCCAATAAACTTTTCTTTTCGCATCTCTCACAACTTCTTCTTCTATTCTTTTTATTTATATATTTTTGTCCTGTTCGCGTCGGTTTTGCGTTTCTCTGAACCTTGCCCAAATCATTTTTTATTTGTAATTTCTTTCTCTCTTATTCCATCTAATTTTCTTGGGTTGGTTGTTGTTGACGTAATATTCCATGTTCTAATTTGTATTGTTTATGTTTTCCATTAATTTCTGTATTTCTAATTCCGTTCCTCTCTCCCTTACTGTATTTTTTTTTCATTGTAATTAATTATTTTTGTGTTTTTTCTGTTTCTATTCTCTGAGAGTTCTTGTACGTCGTCCTGTTCTCATTTGTTTCATCAATTACTTATCTTTTTTTTCCTTAGTGACCTTTTACTTATAGTTCTTGTTTCTCTGGAGTAATTTTTCATTCTACGTCGTTCTTTATTTTTCTACTTCCTGATGGTTCTCCAATTTCTTTTTTGTATTTCTAACTTTCCTGTAAGTATCTGTATTGTTTCATTCACCGTAAGCTTTATAAACGTTCCGACTTGAAAAAACATTTTGGACGTCGCTCGCAATGGATCTATGTTGCCAATCTCAAATCCGACTTCTGAATCCGTCGCTTGCCTCTACTGTCATAAAATTTCCTAAATCTACAGACTCCATACTCTTCCTCCTTTGTAATGCCGCATTGACCTTTTATTATACATGTTGAGTTTTTTTCATTATTTATGTGAGGATCTCGAATGCTATATAGCATATAGCAAATATTTGTAGAATTAATAGCTGAACAAGATGACGTGTTTAAAATGTTTAAAAACATCAAGACCTACATATACACTAGATATCTGAAGGAACTCAATTTTGGTCATTTTCTTAAAAACTCGGGCACAGGTAAAAATAACAAACTATATTTTGCTGTCCTCCAGCAAAACTGTCAACGCTAGAATCACAGAAGGTACACTTCTATACACTTGTACAGTTTGTGGTGACGTGGTAATTCTATCTCCGAGTAGAGACAGGTCCTTGATCCATTTCATAATTTGCTTTATCTCTTCCTTCGACAATTCCTCATCTCAAAACACTTTAGCTTTCCTACAAACGCTGTCGAATTAACTCGGGTTGCACCAATACTGTACACGTTACTACATCTACTAGATCAAATACTAACACCACTGACAGTAAAAGCTACTTGTTGTTACAGTGCTTTAAGTGATGGGCACAGATAATGTGTCAGTCTTCTTGTTTCAGTTCATTCCTAAGGTAATAACGCTTTTGCGCTCTTGCCTGATTCCAATCCGCACTTTTCGTCGCTAGTAGGGCTTACTCTGGAACCATCCCTAAGAGTCTGCTCCCACTGACGTAACTCGAACTTAGCGTCTCCCATAGTTTGTACTGCTTATCACCTTTTGAATTTCTTATAATCTTGGAAACTATATTAACTGAACACAATAAGTTGTTCATATATACATTAAATTCTTTAACATCTTTACCTCGCTGTTTTCACTTACGGAATCCAACTGAATTTCTATAACTGCACAGACTAGAAACGGGTTACAGTTAACTCTGGCGTACCCTCGAATATCTTCAATGCAGAATGTTTCATCTCTCGCCACAAGAACAGGAGACATTTGCGAACCTGATTAGTATATGGCTGAAATCATTTAATTGTATTTGATCCTTTATATAAACAATCGTTGAGTGAAAGATGCCAGCTTGCCTTAATAGACGTGTCGAAAACCGCTCTTTAAATACTGGCTGATGAGTTAGATAATGATTTTGTTCACACTGATATTTAAATTTTTTATTAACCTCCTAAGCTTGTATTACATTATACTTTTTCGTCTAGAAAACTTTGACAAGTTTGTAAACTAGACGGGATACTAAACTAGAAATCCTTCCAACTTTGTTCGTGCGATTTTATAATTTTATTGCGCAAACTCTATAGAAGTGTTAACAAGTAATTACCAATTTAAGAAAAATAAACAATATTTTGACTGTAATTGTAACGTGCGTTGTAAGACCTCCTAAATAAAATTTAAAAACTCCGTGTTTTAACGCTATAACCGTAGAAGCACATAGTAGAAATAAACAAACATCAAAACACATAAGTAACTAGTTTATGAGTAAGTGTTGGTAGCTCTTGAATTCGATCCAGCGCGCAAGTCTAGTAAGTAAACTTTGATGAAAACTTGGTCCGCTTCTAGTTTCAAAACTTTGACGGAGTTTCCGTATTACATTATCAAAGTTTTGTCAAGTTCATCAAGTTTACAAACTTGTCAAAGTTTCTAGACGAAAAAGTATAATGTAATACAAGCTTTACTGCCGCGATCTTGTCGTCCACATCGTATTATCCACATTATTTGTGATCGAGACAAGTAGTGTGCTATTGGTAGGGATAGTTGTTGTAGCCCGCTAATTTAGGATAATTGAAAGAATACAGTCTTTCCTCATTCCGGTAGTAGTAGGTTGGAGTCATTTTCGAGCTTATTATCCTTTTCTGTCTCTGATAGGCGAGCCAGCAAATCTTTTACTCCAATCACTCTATGTTCCAGAGTTTGGAAATGTGTATGTCGGCAACAATCAGTGATATGATGTCCTTTGCAACTGCGTCACGCGTAGAGGGTGCTAGTATACTGAGAGTCCATCCAAAGAAAGTCTCTGTTGCCTCCATTTCACATTTGAGCTAGTAGGTGTTGCCTGTAATAAAGTGAATCCATAAATCGCCGCCAATTACTACATATATATATATATATATATATATATATATATATTAGCAAATTTGCTGACAGGTAATGTAAAAGTAGCTTACATAGTCGATTCTTCATAATTATAGCCAACCTAACAGTTGGCAAGCATAAAAATTTCGAATCGCCTGCAGTAAAGTACGCAGAGGTTGTACAATAGCAAACAAACACTGAGAATCACCTGACAGCTGTTTCGTCCTTTTGGGACTCATCGGGAGTGAGAGAACTCGAGTGTAAGTTCACTATTGTACAAACGCGCGCTGTCGATTATATGCCCTACTGGAGGGATCACAATATTTAAATGATGTTTCTCGACATCTAGTGTCGACTCGTGAAAGCGTTCACGTACGAAAATGTTAGCAACTTTGCCGACAGGTATGTAAAGAAGTTACATAGTCGACTCTTCATCATTATAGCCAACCTAACAGTTGGCAAGTATAAAATTTCGAATCGCCTGCAGTAAAGTACGCAAGAGGTTGTACAATAGCAAACAAACACTGAGAATCACCCGACAGCTGTTTCGTCCTTTGGGACTCATCGTGAGTAGAGAGAACCGAGTGTAAGTTCACTATTGTACAAACGATATATATATAAAATTCTTTGTCACAGTGTTTGTCCTCGAACTCTAAAAACGGCTCAACCGATTTTAATAAAGTTGTATATATTCGGTAGGTCTGAGAATAGGTTTTTATCTATTCTTTATGCTCATAAGTGTAATTGTTTAATATATATTAATAATTTGATTATTTTAACCTCGGTCGATAACTGTGTAAGTGATAATTGATTAGTTATCCCCACCAGCTGATATCGTAATCATTCAAATGTAAATAACATATGAGATAGAAAAATATTCTACTAGTGTTTGGTCCACGGTCCGCATAGTAACAGCCGGCCCGCAAGCCCTGACCAATGGGAGCGCTTCCTACTCAAGCCACGCCAACGTTACTGACGAGAGAAACTGACGAGTCTCCTGAAAGCGTTCTATGGATATTTTGCCAACCGGTGTAAATAAGAAGAAATAATAGTATTGTTTACTTAACTTACTATACATTATAGTATTCTGTAAATATTATAACATTATGTAATTTTACCGGTTTAAAAAGTGAATAAATATGAAAATGTTATAAAATTGTTGAAATACAACAGAAACGCGAAATTTTTAGCCGTTTTTCGTCGCACAGTGGTGTGCATGTTTCTGAGTAGGTCGAAATGTACTGCTATTCTTTAATTTGTCGTAGCGAAGGGGGCGGGGCAGCTAGTTACATTATAAATATCTTTACGTGAAACTTGAACTGTACAACTGTCTTGAATGCTATGCAGTGTCGCCTGTAATTGACTACCATGGTTTTGATGCTAATTTAAACTTGATAATCATATGCTAAATCAAATTTGTCAATTGTATTTATTTCTTAAGAAAAATATTCATTTATGAAACTTTTCAATAAAAAGAGATATGTTATTTGAGCTGATACTGCACATATGGGTATTGTCACAAAGGGTAACGACATTTCTCACGTCAAATTGACAGTAGTTTGAGGTTATACTCCAGTTTCGGCTTTATTCGTTGTCAGTTGTCAAATCTGACGATCAACGTTTAACCAAAAATATCCCCACAAAGTGGCCAAAATCTTTCTTTTGAAAAAGGTCTATTCTCATCTTAAACATATATTTAAATTTTTATACCTCAGTACTAGAGATCTTCTCAAATAACATTGACCACCCTGTATGTGTAATTTAAAAAATTTTTTTGTTTAGTGACAATTATTTGTTGACAATTAAACATGTGTATATCCCTTGGTCTTGGTAAAACTAAATTGATTTTTTTAAATTCTCAAACATTTTCTAAAAGAGCTATGTGTTTGTTAGCTTTCTACTATTAGTAGTTTAATTTATAAGCACTGCAAGAGCCAATTCAATTAATACACACCCTATTGCTTAGGCATATTTATTTTTAGTGCATTCAATACAATATAAATAAATACAAGCAAACATTTCAAGCATCTAAAGCTATAGTTTATATTTGACTATCACAAATGCTAAAACAGCCTTTAACTTAAAGTTTTCACAGTTTAAACTTAAAATTATCGATAAAACCTAATTGTTTGATGCAATTTAATTGCAAGAATTTGTAAACAAATATTTTGATTACACTATCACATACATCACAAAAATTTAATCAAACCCCACACTGCAAAAGCTCCAAAGAGAAATACGCGCGGTTCAAGTCATTAAAGCTTTTTTTAACAATCTCCTATCATACAATATGCGATTGATAACACAGCGAAGTAAAATGTTTTTCTTTGTAGTACGGGGTTAAAAGTTAATAAATGGAGAGAAGCATATTATTTCCACACAACTGACATTGTCATATAAAAATCATTGATAAATACCATTGTATGAAATCGTTGTGCTTTAAAAAGTAGATACCACCCATTTAAAAGGAAAATTCGGAACGTTTAACGATAGAACTTAACTTCGGTTTCTACGCAATCCTTAAACAATTCGTCGAGCTCAGATAAGTCGTCGCCTAAATTATTAATAATGGTACTTTAACTCCGTCACACATTCGTTTTCCATATTTCAATAAATTTTGTACCTCATTTCCTTGTTTAATTACAGCCTCAAAATGTAATGCATACAGGGTATGTGGTCCATTTTGCTGCAAAAAGTACGTGAAAAGAATAATGGTCGACATTCGCATTAAACTTACGTTTCGCGCTTAGAACTTGCGTGGTGCTTTTGATATAACTGGTATTTTTTTGTAAAGACAAAAGGTTTAAAACACAGATTTTGAAGGATTTTTGAGTTGCGGTAAACCAGTGCACGCTCGGTTTATCGGGGCATATTACGGATACCTTAACAAACATTTAAATTGATAAGAACGTAAATAGTATTAATTGATGAATTACTTGACTAGCTTTCGTGGAAATTTGCTTTTATCCGGTCTGCAAATAGCCGATTCTGTATCTCTTAAAATTGCAAACATATCAGTTTCCTTAAATTTTTAGAAGCTGTTAGTTCATTTAAAAGAGATTTTCCTGCCGCAAAACGGAAGCTCCTGGTTTTATTTCTCCATTAAAAACATCTGCGAAGTTGAACTCGCCCTATAATACGAAACGATTTAGTTTTACTACAAAAACAATACAAACTGTACCTACACTTCCATCCCATAATCCCTTTCCTTTGCATATTCTAAAAGGCCATCCGACTTCTTTATCTATTCTAGTAGTGATGGTTAGTACATTAGAAATATTTCGGTGTCCACCTTAAACCACAAATAGAATCCTTTAGAATTGGAACTCATACATTTAATTAATCGTAGAACACCAACGTCGGCTGGGCCTTCAAGAGGAGGAGGAGGATTTTTAATAACCAGATGAACCGAAATGTTGGCAGCAGGACAGAACATGCGTTGTTAATGAATTAAAACTCTCCGTACGCTCCTCTTGAAGGTCCAACCGTCGTTCTATTTAAATAATATTTTTACATAAAAAAAGTTACTTACTAGTAACATGTTCTGCAACCCAATGCTTTCCAACCGTTTCTAAAACCCAAGCACTTTCACAGTCAGCAATTATAAACGAATTGTGGTAACAAGAATTCGGATCTTCTAAACTACAAACTCCTCCTTGTCCATATTTTTCTAAATACTTTATTATAATTTCTAAAGCTTCTAAAGCAGATGAACTATGTTCTAGACCTAATCTAGATATGGATTAAATTATATGTACCTACATATAGCATATCAATTTAGTACGTACCTCACTAAATCCATTCCAAGAAGCCTTGGAATTTTCGGATCTTGGTCCCCATCAATATCGTTGCTGGTAAACCGCTTCGTTGCTCATCACAACTCCGCACTCATTGGCACCTATTTCGACACCCCACATCCAGTTGGGGCTTTGCTAAATATTACAGCTTTTGTTGGTCCACTAACTTCTACTTATATAAGTGCACTGAAAATAAAAATTTTCAGTTACATTTGCCGTAATAGAATCTGATTTCACTTTCACGGTCGAAGCCGACTCGCTTCGTGGGAAATATACAACTTCTTGAAATTCGTTAGGTGGCCTATCCGAATTCTTTCCAAAGATGACACCATATTGTGTCAATGGTGGAAGTACAACGAATGTGCAAGATTCAATCATCTGAACAATCAAAAGAAACCACATTAGTTCTTCAAACAAATATTCAACAAATACTGCGTCCCAACAGGATCTTGGGGATTTAAATTCCAAATAGCATGCATAACATAAAGTAGAAACCTGAAATTATATCTAGAGCAAGATATCGGATAAATGTCTACCGCGACTTCTAACTGCACACAAGGATTCACTTTTCTTAATTTTCGATGAATTTTACACATAGTATGCAAGTTAATTTCGGGAATAGCGCACAAATGTTATTTTCAGTTCATCAATTGTCTGTGGATTATTTGTGTAGACTTTATCCTAAGAAACCCCAAACAAAAAAGATTCCATATCTACCAAACGAGGCCATAGAAATCCCAAGTTCCAGTTGGAACACCCTATACAACTCAAAATTTATTATCCGTATAATATTTAGATGATCAACAGATTTTAAGCAATCCAACAAATATAGGAAAATCGGACAACAATAGGCATATAAACCTCAATTTTTTTAATTGTAGCCAGTGAGGCACAGAATAATAATATTTCGTTGCAGAAGTTCCTCTGGGTGTCGAAACATTTGATCTCGGTGATCCTATGGAAATCGCGCGCCGTACCCACGCGCAAGAATATTAATCATGTCTTGAGTGGAGCGTTTATAGAAACCTTACTATTTCTTAGCAGTGGCATTTCGCGATATATCGCACAATCGGAAATCGACGAATTTACTTTAGCTACACCTTGCTACTCCTGGCTGCGCGTGGGTACAGCGCGAACGCTACTTAAGACCAAAATTATCGCTCAGGGAAATTTCTGTATGAACGCGGTGAATATATTTATTATTCTGTGACTGAGGAACCTAAAGGAATGGTCAAAACTGACTACTTTTTAAAGATCCGCATAAGTACAGGATGTATATACGATGTGTATGTATAATTCCACTCATCCAACAAAGACTATTTTACCTTTTTAGAGTTAAGCATGTACACTAATGTTTATTTATACTATATGTTAAGAAATCAAATATGCGACAACCAACAGTACACCAATGCACTTTACCAATGCATTTATAAAAATAGTTTTAGGATATTCACTGTTGCAAATTAAGAGTTACTACAGTATTGGACCATTTTACATTTTAATAATTTTGTGAAAGGCTATTTCTTCGTGGTAATTTCTGGCAGTTTAAATTTCCTTTCAATGTACATCTTTCAAAATGGCGTCAGTTACTAAAATCGTAATTCAAACATGAAAATGACGTGTGCTAATACCGAGTTTTACAAACCCTAAGTACATCTGTTGTTAGGTAACAAAGTCTTACGGCTTGTGAACGCAGTCGTTGTTGTGCGCATTAAACTGTGTTATTTTAAATACTATTTGTTTTAATTTTATTTTGAATTGAAGTATTGATTATTGAAGTTTATAGTAAATGTTTGATTTAAATCAAACACAAAGTTAAGATTTCTAGAAACCGATCTATATTTTATTTAAGAAAATTGTATAAATAAATCATTTCATTTAATTAATTAAAGTAATATTAAGTAGAAATTAAGTGGTTATTTGTAGCATTCATAAATTCAAAATGGACATTACGTGTAAAGAAGTGTTTGTAAAAGTATTTCCGTTAATTTCGAATAGACATTATATTGCTTGTTGATACAGACAGGCAGGTGTTCAACAGCGTGAAGATTAAACATTTCTATAAGGACAAATGACTTTAAATGTCAAAGATAAAAACAATGTGGTGTCGTTCGGCGCATAAACTTTCTTTGTAAAAGTTCAGTGCAGAGCTCTATGCAATCCGCAGGATAAAGATTTATGTTATACATGCAGAATAGATTCTACTCCATCAAAAGAAATCAATTACAATTCAAAAAACTCTCAACGAAGAAAATTCTGTGATCTGTTTTATTAATGTCTACTTCCTAAATCTTAATTTCTTCATTTACCTTAAGTCACTAGGCAATGCAAATCCATAATACTGAACAGATGAATATTATTTGATATTTTCTTTATCTCCACTAAGAAAGGTCAATCTATACAGTATTTATACAGTAGCAATTATTTGATTCTTCTTTTCATCTCAATGATAATGTACAAAAGTAAGTACAATAAGTAAAATAAATAATAAATATTGCCGTGTAAAAAATTAGATCAGTGGATCAAGTAAGAGATCTAGTTCCACTTCTAAAAACAGCTACAGATAATTTTATAAATCAAATGAGGTGCTATAATCACGATTTTAGAAAATTCTTCTAAACGAATGAACAATCGGTTTTAATTAAATAATCAAATTTTAATAAAGGTTACACTTCTAAAGTTGCAATAATTGATTTATTTAGAGAAATTATTAATTATTTGTTCTTAATTTCGGTTCAAGTACCATTATTTAGAATTTGTGGGTAAATTGACCAACCATTGCAAACTTACGCTTCATTAGTTTAACTATTCTGACTGATTACTCATAAAATGTAATAATAATTAATATATACATCTAAGTATACAAAAGTAATCTTGGCATTCTGTTGAAGGATTCAAATTTAAATAAGGGCTTATGAAACCATTAACTCAAGAAAAATTAATTGGTAGGAGATAGAAACGCCCCTACAGGAACATAACAATATCCCTCGGCATTAAAGAGAACTAAATGATAAAACGTTCATAAATACTAAGAGAAGCACCTAAGATACACTTTGCGATGAATAAATTAAAAGTTACTAAAAATGAGGCATGACCAAAAAAATTTTATATGAGGTTAGAGTTGGAGTCGAAGAAGCTTTTCATTTATATAAATAGTATATCTATTTGAATAAAAGGGAAAACAGGCTATAATTAAAATTCTATTTTGTTAGGTAACAACTCGGATGAAGTAGCATCAGTCAGTTAACTCTTTATTGTTGATTCAAGATATTAACTTAGGAATCGTCAAAACCAGGTAAGGGTAGTATAATCCACATAGAAAATATTGCATGCTGTGAGAATACTCATACCTTAGAAATATACTTGACTATGGCACAGATTACAGTTTCACTAGGTAGAACCATTTAATTTTCATATTTAAACATAACGCTAGTCTACTTTGCTGAAATATGAAAATATACCTCATTAAATAAATTTACCCATGTCCACACAAGATCAAATTCATGATAACTTGAACACAAACATTCACATAAAATTCTACAATTAAAACATGTAAATCCAGAGACAAATCGTGATCATGATTTAGAACTTCAGTCATGCATTCCCTACACAGTCCATTTATTGTAATACTTAAGCCCAGTTATGGCAATCTCCCCTTAAAGTTAACTTTGGTTTAATTTCCTACGCAATCATTGTTGTCACAATTGTATCCTTAGAAATTAAACAATAGAACCATAGTTAGCTTTAAGACAGATTTTGGTTTTCCACTGATGATACTTTGTGGATGCTATTGATGCATTTTTGTCATAAATGGTGTAGTTAATGAGAGGAAAACCAAATTTGTTAAAAATTCCTGACACAATGGAAAAGCAATTGTGGTTTCTTTTATTACACCTGGTAAACATTTATACAATACATGCATGAAATTTCAATTATTTCAAAAGCATCCCCCATGATAATATGCAAATAATCTTAAAACTTACATTTGATTAGGCTGTTTTACGTATGTCAATCAGCTATAGATGAATTCTTGTGCTTGATTCACTTATGATGTATTAAAGTGAACGGTGTAAGAAACGGTCGATAATACTGAATTTTGAGGAGAAATTTTACTGCACAAAAACGACTGGAACGATTCGTAAAACGAATCCAATAAGTTCATTAACCGATGGACCAGCTGATTGTCAGTCAGCTGTGGTTCTGCTGAAACGTCAAATCTAAGCTTGGTTTACACGCATTCTACTCTGTCGCAGTTTACTAGTGGCTTTGTTTACGCCGGAGGCGGAGTACGAACTAAAGGAGAGGGTTAGTTCTCTTTCGATCTTGTTTACACCATCTCAACTTGATCCCGTTTGTATTTAACCTCACTCTTAATTTTTAATGTTAATTTTTTGAATTTTCATTTTTAATAAATTATTTATATTACCTTTCTACATCTACATTCTAATCTCGGACTTCCATGACGCCACATATAAGATCAACAAGAGAAATTTAACCATACTTTTCTTAACCGCCAAACATTTAATTCGGTCCTACGTGTTTACACCGTATACTTTGATTCGAAAGTTCGGAACGTAGTTCGAACTATGGATCACACGTATCAAACTAATTTAAAGCCCTCTATTCTGTAACTAGTCGTTTAACGAACAACTTTGCTCTGACCGATAGTAGTTACCGACTATTCGGAAGACTAAAAGTCGGCTAATTTATTGTATTTTGCTGACCGTCGACACAAGAAGACCTTATCATAACTTACCGTGATAATCAAATTTAATTATGGAAACCTAAGTAATATCTTTGTATTCAACAGTGATTACTACCTCCAAAGACTTAAACAATTAAAAAGAAGAATTTCAAGGGCGCGGGTTTAAACTTTGAACGACCCATAACACAAAAATCATCCATTACATATGCAATGGATGTGATGTCCATGGATCATGGAGGTTCAGTGAACATCCATAAGTAACATTATGGTGCTCCTATGGAGCTGCAGTGGATATGACGTTTTGTCAAATATTATATCCAGCGTATATCCAGTGGAGCTCCATATCATTCATGTACGTATATGCAATGGAGGTTAAATGGGCTTGAAATAAATTGTACCTTCATATTTATAAAAAAAAAACGTTTATTATTAATTTATTTTCTACAAAATATTTCAATATTAACACAATAATTATTCAAAAAATTTAAAGTAATCGTTTTCTGAAAAAAAAAAAATAAAAATTATTCTTAATATGTTTTATTATAATTAACAACTTACTTTTGATTATTTTCATATCGCTCCTTCGCTCTGAGTAACCAGGCTTTTATAGTTTTATTATATCGCATTCGGATGCATTCGATGTTTTGGGATTGAGCCTTACTGCCACTACAAGATAAGAAAAAATTAATAATCACATGAGTACAATTAGAATAAATGGTTATTACTTATAATTGCTTGAGCTAATTTCAACTTCTTGAAAGTGCTTTTGGTTTTTGACCCCTCCCATGTATACATGGATCCCAAATTGTTACTTAAAACTCTATACATTAGGGTTTTGGTTGTTTCATGAACTGTGTCTCCTCCAATAAGGCTTAATTCTTCTGACTGAAAAACAAAAATACAAAAATTACGTTTAAATTGGAGCAATTATAGGTTCGTTTGCACAAACAATGATTAAGTCGAAGTAGTAGTCAATGAGAACAGAAAATGTGTTAATTGAATTTAAATCAAGCTTATTACTTGTTGATTTACGTTTGTGCGCCAAACCTAAGTACATCATTTCAAGTAATTTATAGTACTTTAATTTTTAAATACTCACCAACGCTTTTAATTGAACCGATGAAAGCGTTTCTAAACTCTCCACATCCTCCTTTGCATTAAAAGGCATGCCTTTTATAATATTCATGATTTCCTCGTTTTTACCAGTTTCAACAGTCCCCTTCCTGTTTAAAAGGATATTTACATCTTCTTGTAAATTGTCGAGTTTATACTTTAAAGTGTGCAATAATTTCAAAACTTGCTTTTGGAAACCTAAAAATAAAAATAAAACACTTTTGCTCGTACTCGTATATAAAGGATGATTAAACTACATATGCAGATTATTGTCGGAAAGAAAAAACAACAAAAATAGAAACATTTGGGAAAGTTATTGATCATCTAGTACATATGTAAAATAAATTAAAATGACAAAAGCAAACCTGTTTCACTACTAATGGAAGTGTTAGCATGTCCTGCTTGAATCTGATTAACGTTTTCCCTAAATTGTTGTGAAGTGGAACTATATTGGGAAATGTCTTGATTTTTGAAGTAATAATTAATGGAGAAGAATTTTGATTCTGATCATCGTCGACATTGCACTGCTGAAATTCAAACTACCCTCTCGCGAGTATGAACACAATTTATTCATCTGTTGCACTGGTTCAGTAGGTTTTATACGGTCCCTCTTGTGCGTTTCCTTGGCATCTATTTTTTTAATGGTATTTATTTTTCATTTTTAAATTTTGTTTTGGTGGTTTAGGATACAAGTCATCATCTTCAGATGAATACTGATTGGACGAACTACTGTAATGTAATTTTTCTTCATTATTTTTCTTCTTTTTAAGGCAGTGTAGCTGTTATCAGAAGTTAAAATATCACTGGTTTTGCTTTTACCACCTTTCTTGATGCTTGATTATAATCCTCTAAAATAATAAAATATCGTATCTGAAACTAAAAGATTAACTTTTATTCCTCTTACCATATTCCCCAAGTATTTGAACAGGATGTGTCGCCCAGGTTGATTTAGCGGAGAAGCATTTTTTATAGCTTCAGGAATATTAGTATCGTTTCCTGGCCAATAGCTCTTACCAATACTCGCAATGTACCATTTCTTAGGTACAACTTCCACAGACTGTTCTTCCGTAAAATGTACCACAATCCACTTCATTATTTCTTCATTACTATCATCAGACATTTTTAGTAATGTACAAATTCTATAAATAAAACCCATTTTAATGCATACATAATTTAATTACTTGTGAATTTCTAACATTATAATAACTAACAACAAAATTAATAAAATCAGTGTTTTATACACCATCCGTGTGCAATAAAGGGTATGCGGCAAAACCATTGTCACAGGGTAATACCAACATTTTATGTACAACATTACATAAATCATATGAATGTACAGAATGTGATAAGTTATTACAATAATAAATACCAAAAATTGACGACTGACATGGTTTTTGTATAAATTGTCTGTATTGGCAAATTTTGACCCAATAATTGTATACCTTCGTTATTTTTACAAATATTTACAATTTTAATAATTTCCAATGTTCTTAACATAACATAACAATCGGACTTATTAACTTTTAATCTAAACCCTTTTAACACAATTTCACTAAATTGTCTACATGGATATAATAAAGGTCCATCAAAATGCTCATGAAAACATTCAAAGATGTCTAATTTTGAACCTACTATCACATTTTTAGAATTTATTTCGTCAAGCCTTCGAATAACTTGTTCTAATGGTTTGTCAGATTTTCTTACCATTCTCTTCAATTTTTGCATATAATTTTCAAAGCAAAATGCACTGAAATTATCTAATATACCGAAACGCTTCACGTCTTCTACCAAATGTAGTAAGCTGTGAACATTGTGGCTATTGAATTCTGCACCATACAAATTAGAACAAGTTTTAATGAAGTGCTTAATTAATTCATCAGCATATTTTAAATTTCTTTCATCACTGTGGTGTACTTTACTAGCTAATATTACAATTATCACATGTAAAGTAATAATATTGTTGTAATATGGCTTATCAACGATACCTTTAAAACAATTGGACAAGCATATAAAATAAAAAACGAAACTCAACAGCTTTGTATCTATTACATTCTTCTACAGTTCTTAACTTCCTCACAAATTCACATGGAATAAACGACTTTAAAGTTTTTATTTTTCTGATATTGACTGAATTGATCTAAAATTCAATTTATGAGGTGGTTTTCCATAAACTAACCCAAACTTTTTAGATGCTAACAGTTTTTGTAATTCCTAAACATACCAAATGCATGTAATCGAGGGGAATGTTATCAATCATATTAAAATTGGAAAGATGAGTTAAAATAGTAGTACCAATATGATGATCTGAATCCACTTTGTTACGAAAATTATAATCAGTGCGTTTAATAAAATTTACGTGTGGAAAACAAAGAACATTATTTATATATTCGCCTTCTTGTGTACATTTGGTGCAAGAGGAATATCCATTATGATTTTTAACTTTCAAAAGAAATGCTTTTGCTGGCAAATCACAAACTATCATTGAAATTATACATTTATACATTTTAGTAGATATACACAGATCGTTATTACCAATTTCGATGCACTCATCAACAAATTCTCTCATAAAGTCATTAGAATTTCCGGGTTTAGAATATCCATGATACAAACCGATAACAAATATAATATTTTCAAAACCTCTAGATTTTGTATTTTTCCCAGAATAGGCCAAAAGCTGAACCTGAACTTTTACTAAGTGGTAAGCCATCTACATTTATAACAATTTGAAAAGTAAATCCATCATTTAAATTTATATTATATTGTTCCAGTAATTTTTTATATTAGATGAAATACCAAAGTGATAATATGATCCGGGTTCTACAACGGAAACAGTAGTATTACGAGGGGTCTTTAATAACGTTCGAGCATCAGTTGGAACTTCTAAACCACGTTTTTTAGCAATACAAGTAATTTTGTAATCACTACATGGGCCAGATTACCTTCAATTGCCCAATCTCTTAATTCCTCCTGAAAGGAGGGGTTCTTATCATTTTGAACAGGTTCCGACACTGCATGATCATTATTGGTTTCTAAATCATTTGTTGATGAGTTATTACTTTCGCAAGGTTGGGACACCCTGTGATCATCATCGGTTTGTAGGTAACTTGTATTATCACTATTAGAATTAAAATCTTTTTCAGAATTAATACAGATTGCATTTAAGTTTTGTTCGTTATGTGTTTGTTCAGCTGTACTGCAACTAGGTTGGTTTTCAAATGGCCCATCGTTTCCTTCTATTTCGAACAAAGATAACCTTACTCTTTTGTTTACACAGTCCCGCATTTTTCTTAGTTTTTTTCCATTTTAATAAATTAGGAACTTTTCTTACTTTATTCACTCACAACGATAACGCACAAAGAGTTCAATTATCACCACAAATAAAACCAACGCAAATAAAAACAACCACAAATAAACGACGCTTTCACCAGTAGGGGGTAATTGTTGGACAGCTGTTTAGCGGTGTTGTCAGACTGAAAGTTTGTTGCTCTTATGAGTGAATGAAATTTTATAAGAAACTATTACTAGACAATTAAATTACTATTAACAATCTTACAATAATGCAACATACAAACAATTATTTACGACAATATTAATTATATTTTCATGCATAACAATATTATTTGCATCATTTTTGTTCCTAATCAAAACGTAAATAATTTAACGTTTGGCAACGTTCACTACAATATTTTTTAAAATTTCAAATTGTTCGTTTCACTATTAATAAACAAAGAGTCTACGAAGTATTTCTTTTTAATGTTATAAAATCTCAACGCATATTCCATTTCTTTCATTTGGGAGTATTTCACTACAAAAATTATAGTTTTGGTAATTAAAAACTGACGTAAAATGTAAAACAAAAATGCCATAAATAAGCATAAAATGGTTAACCATATTTTCTATTGATTGTTGTGTTTAGTTATAACAATATGATAAATGTATCCATGAATTTACAATCCATTGAATAACATGTTGATGGATATGCATGGATGTAGACATTATGGAGCTGCGATGTAGGTTAGTTGATGGATATTCGTAGATGTAGGTTGTATGGATACATATGTATCTCCATTGCACCTTGTGTGCTGTGTGGCAAGTGTAGAAACAGTTAGTGCATCATCTGTAAACATTTTAATGAGAAGTTTAACCATTTCTCGGCTATTGATCTTATCATGGCCTCATGTTCACTGGCATTATCTCGAAATGGTGGGTCAAGATGACCTGTACAACAGCAACCACTTTCCAAACCGACAAACCTAACGCCATAAGAAACACCAATCCAAGATGGAAAACCGAGAAAGCAGACTGAAACAGATTTCGAAAACAATCCTTTGTCCCAGAATATGTAAGTATTAAAGGTATAACCCAGACAATCATAAAAGCTGTCGATAAAAGCATACCAAAGATAACAGGTGGTCTTGTTAAACGAGCTGTGCCGTGGTGGTGTCCGCAGGTTTTAACTGCTTTAGAAGACAAGACATCCTACTCTCGCCAATTTAATTACTGTTAAAAAATGCCAACACGTAATCTAGAACAGTTGTCCTAAGATGCAAAAGAGATAGCTGGAACGCATACACGTCCTCAATTACATCAAATGCCAACTTAAGCGATGTATGGAGAAAGGTTGTGATTGGTAAACCTGAAAAAAATATATCTACCTGTATGGAAACATGTTATCAGCGGCGTTTGGAAAACGGAGAAATTTTAGAAGCTTAAGCTACGCACTTTGAAAACGTCAGTTCGTCGGCGCACTATCTTCGCCGAGTCCAGATATTATCTCGAATGAAATGTTAAAACATCTATCATCTGAAATGAAGGAAAAACTGTTTGAACTTTATGACAAGCTCTGGAATGAAGGTACTTAAACCCACGGAATGGGAAGAAGCCATTGTAGTATCTCTATTCAAGGAATCCAAGCATCGCACTCTCCCTGTGAGTTATCGGTCTATTAGCCTTAAGTGCTGGGTAAATTCTTTGAAAACATAACAAATAGTCGGTTGCAATGGCTCTTGAAAAGAACAATTTATTAGCATTATATCGGCAGGTTTACGTAAAAGCAGATCAACCCTAGACCATCTTGTATTATTGGAAAACCATATTCAGGATGCGTTTAAAAATTGGGAACACTTGGGCTCGGTGTTCTTCGATATAAAGGGAGCGTATGATATGACGTGGAGATATGGAATATTGCAAAACTCTACATTACAAAACGAACAAAATTTTGAGAGAAACGTGCAAAAAACCAACAACTTTTCTGGGAAAATCTATGTAGGTTAACTGCCCTTTTCGGTTGACAGATTATGCACAAAATCCAATCGATCTGTGCTATTATAAATAAGACTCATATGCAAAGTTTCATAAAAATCGAATCAGTGGTTTCCTTGATATCTCCTCCCAGCCGTTTGTCCACGAGGCAAAATATTTTCCTTTTCTCCATTACAACCTACATACTAGCTCTAATTGTCGGAAAAAGTAAAAAAATGTTAAAATTTTTGTTTGGAAACTATTGCGTAACTCCCTAATCTTATGTATAATTGTGGAGAAATAACATTTGCGTGCACATTATGTTTCGGACGTTTAGGTTACATATTATGTTTACTTAATTTGAAGTAATTTATAAAGTATTTAGACGCCTTTGAGTTTTGTAACTATTTTGAATTGATTTATATTTGCTCAAAATTACTTTCGATACCTAAGTGAAAATTTAAATTAATGATAGGTAGGTATGCTACCGCTGTGAAACCCGTACCATCGCATCAGTGGGAACAGCCAAAAGCGGTACACGTGTCAGTATGGCAAACTGAACCACATGGTTCGAATCCAGTTTGCGGCGAGAGATTCTATAGAGCCAATTTAAAAAAAATGGCTAATCAAGATTCAGATAATGTAAATAGTTCGAACAATAAGCAGTTAAATTAACATTATCACAACGTTACTTTTTTAATGTAACAATTGTTAACATTTTTACCTTGACATAATGTGTTATATCAACATTTAATAAACGTTGAACTGCTTTAAATGAAAACGTTACAATGTAACATTATGATGTTAATGTTTTTATGTTTAGTGGAGCACATCTATACAGGGTGTCTCAAAATTGACGCCCGTCCTTTCAGAATATGAATCGGGGGGCTAAAACGAATTAAAACGTTAGAATAAAAAAATTGCGTTATGTCCATGGTTACAGAGTTATTGACAAAAACAAAGATCTAACATTCAATGTTTAAACTTTATTAAAAACGAATATTTGTTACAAAACAAGAAATTAATTTATAAAAGGTGTTCAAACAAATCGCCTCCTACTTCAATGCAAATATTTGCACGATTTATCATTGAATCACGAACCCTCTGTAGCATGTTTAACATATCAACATATTCTCGATTGCAATAATGACGTTCCATTTTTAAAACAAATAACCGTATGAAATTATACTTATACTTATTATGACAAAAGTTGACAGAACTAATAATTAACATTTAACATTACCATATCATTCTATGCTACTCATTTGTTTTAGCTGACTTCGTTTTTAATAAAGTGTAAACATTGAATGTTAGATTCTTGTTTTTGTCAATAACTCTGTAACCATGGACATAACGCAATTTTTTTATTCTTACGTTTTAATTCGTTTTAGCCCCCGATTCATATTCTGAAAGGACGGGCGTCAATTTTGAGACACCCTGTATACTCGGCAAAACAGTACGCCATTTGGCAAGCTTTCCTTTATTGTTTAATGTATAGATATAAGTGGATGTATCGTAGTTACAGACTTGCTGAGTGTTCTACTAAGAATAAAGGATATTTATACTATGGATCCAATAACTCAGAGTATACAGGCTGTAATTAAACATCTCCAAGCCACATAGGTGTGAAAGGTAATGAAGAGGCTAATAAAGCTGCCCGCTGGACAACCACGCGATTAGAACATTTTGAGAAATCCGTAAAACAAAAGACCTGAAAAGTGATACTCAATTCAGCGCAATAATACTAGAGGTGAAATTAAGAAATCAAGTAGAGGCAAGAAACAGTGATCACCCACTGGTTGCGTATTGGCCATATGACCCATCAATATCTGCTGAAAAAAGAGAAGTGGACTAAATATGTCATATGTGTAATGTTACCGTTACGCATATACGTTGTGATTGTCACCAGTTTAATGGCCTACGTGAGCTATATGAGCTTCCACTCCACTCGCCGGATCTTGCAGTCGTGTTGGGTACCAGGGTAGTCCAGGTAAATATCCACCACGCTAAGGCAACTTTGGCCGTGGCGACCAAACTCTTTCACTGATCAACATCTGCGCTAGCACTGATACAGGAACCTTGACTGTACAGAGGGCAGATAAAAGGTTTGTTCTGCAAGGATGGTAAGGTTGTGCATGATATCAGGCTTGAAAATTCTTATATACCTGTATCCTGTTTAGGAACAACACTTCCTAACTTACAGAATCCCAAGAAAACCGATTGGCCCTGTTTTGGTACTCTACTAGAGCAAAATCTAAGTAAGGTGCAATTGAACGGACCCCCGAGCAGTGACCTGTGTTCTGTGTTTGGAACATGTAGTGAGGGAGGTAAACGGCACAATCTTTGAAGCCTATGAATCAAGGTGCGTTGTTGGCGTACAATCTCGATGAACAGAAACACTGCATGATAGAGTCCTAAACTGAGTAAGCTTACGATGGAAATCAGAAAGTTATTCAACAAATCAAGGCGATTTTAGGAGTAGAAGTACATGATTGTACTGTCATCCTACAACCACGAGATCAGAAGGCAAAGTTTAACAGCTACAGAACATTCTATGAGGATTTATTCTCCATCCCGTGCGCCAGGATTTATAAATCCCTGGCTCGCAGTGGGGTTGATACGAATGTCTCGCTGTACAGGCTAGACAGTACCGTCACGGAAGATTTTGAAGCTGGCTATCAAGAGCCCTGCGCAAAGAATACCAAAGTGCTGGAAGGCAGTGGACTGAAGGTGGCTAACACCATCTAACCCAGCTAGGCTGTCATGGACAATAGGTTTGTTAAGCCCATACAAAACACCGAGCGTGGTTAAGATTTTTCCATCTGTCAAAAGAAGCCAAACTACTGACTCCCTTCTTTATAAGAATTTTCAGGAACAGTCAGGCATTGGAGTATATACCCAAGGTCCGTAGAACTGTAAAGGTGTTATTTAAAGTAAAGCCTGGAAAGAAAAACACCTCTCTCTGTTCTACTCAAGAGTCTGGAAAAATTGGTGAAGAACTATATTAGAACAACAGTGCTCCCCGCGTGTCATTGTACCGAAATCAGCATGCGTATTTTGTAAGTAGATTTACGGAGACTGTTCTGTACCAGCTGACGAGCAAGCTGAGTACTTCATTAGATCTGAAGGAAACGACGGTTTGTACCTTCCTAAACATTACAGGAGTCATTTATTTTTATTGCTGGATTTATGGCTTACTTCACATGGGTATTATATACATCGTCAATGTTTATGCAAAACAGGTTGTCGTCTTTAAAGAGTTACGACTTCGGCTGTGCTCAATTTACAATATATGCAGCATCAATTGCTTTTTCTACGTTGTGTCCACATTCCAATGTTTTGTTTTCGGTGTTGTGTCCATTTTCGACGTTGTGTCCAGCAGGTGATTTTGGGCTTATGTCCGATAATTTGTTTTAACGTTGTGTTCATTCGACGAAATGTCCCTGACACGTTCTCTCACTGCTGCAGAGTCCCAAAAAGACGAAACAGCTGTTGAGTGATTCTCGATATTTGTTTGTAATTGAAAAATCTCTTGTAAATTTACCAAAAATTGATTCTTTCCAAAAGCAATTGTTTTGATTTTGCATAATGACGACACAGTTATTCCGTTTTTTGAATCAATGATCTGAATCATTAAAAATCTTTTTGTGAGATTTACAGCAAAACTTTCTTATTTAAAATATCTACAAAAAGAATGTCAAAAAATCATAAGTAGGTCGTTTAAAAAACGTAAGTTATTGTGTTCGTTTCGGGTTTAACCAAAAATGAAAATAGTTATTTAGATTAGAGTGTGGAAAGTAGGATTTTACGGCGCGACAGCTTTGTTTGAGGAACGAGCAAAAATTAAATCAATAAAAAAATTAAATGCTCTCTTATTCTGTACACTATAGTCTCAAGTATGGGTGTAAAGTACATTTTTTTAAAAATTAGTTTATCGGATTTTCTACTTAGTTTATTTTTAAAACGTTCCCAAATAGCAGATAAATCAGTCCCTACTTTACCGCATAGTAGCGGGACTTTACCGCATAGTAGCCGTACTTTACCGCATTATGTGTAAAAATGTTTCAAGACAAGTATGAACAATTGAAAAATCTACTTTACAGTTCTGGATGAAAAAAACAATTTTTGGCCTCCTGACGTGTAAACGTCAAATTAACATTGAAATTTCAAACCCCGAAACGTCATGATAACGTACAGTGCACGCACAGCGCCAGTGTGCGTAAAAATTACCCAAATTGTCCGCCCTTAAGGTACATTTGTCGATAAAAGTCTTTTTATAGAACAAAAATATGTTTACTAAATCAACAACTACACAACTTTTTTACTGTTAAATGGTAAAAAATAAATTGGTTTGGAATATTTTTAGTTTCACATAAATGATTAGCGCCATCTTGTGTATTCTGAATTACAGTTCACTTTATGACCGATATTGACAATTGACAGCAAAATATTCGTTAACTTTAGATTTTTATAATTTAAATTGTCGGCCAAAAAATGTAATACAAATCTTGTGCGTTAAATTATTTTACAGCGTTTAATAAATTTCAAATTTATTTCGTGCTGTAAAATTTAATTTTCCGTACATGAATGTAAATAACTATTAAAAAGTGTCGTGTATAAAAGATTTTTGTGTTCTCTTTTACGGAATGACACTGTATATCAGTAATTTATAAAATTCTGATTAATTGATTATACTTTTTTTTAATTGTGCTTTTAATTTTGTTTTCATTTGTTACATATTTCTTTTCTAATATTGGTACTTGGTAGGTACATTTTATATGATAGAGGTATAAATAAAATAATGATGATTGGAGATCAATTATTTCTTAAATGACACTGATATCGATTGCTCTATCTACAATAAAAGATTATCATATTTTTGGAAAAGTAATGACCAATCGATAAAAATTGGCGCACGCATTATTCTTCGACAGCGCCACCTATCGCGACCATTTGCGAACATTATAATACACGCGTTTCACTAGCGCATCAGTCATATGCGTGTGGTTGCGAAAGTCGGATATAATATATTTGATTTAAATTGAATGACATTGTAACCGGTAAGGTGTGAAGAAAATTATTTTAGTGACAATAACTTCGGATAATATAATAGTATATAATGGCCCTATTTCGTATAACAAGCAGTAGATTTATTGAAACAACCGTAAGTACATTTTGTATTTAACATTTACAACCGATTTTTCCCAGATTTTCTTATTTCCAAATGAACAATAAAACAAATAAAGAACTTGTTTATAAACGACACTTGCCACATTTTGCTATCAATACATTGTCGAATTCGAGGGAAAATCGAATATTTACGTACCTAAAATAGGTTGATTATGTAAGTAATGGTTCAATTCAAAATTGAAATAAACCGTTACGTAAACTATTTTCGAATGACCTTGTTGTAGGCAATGTTTCAAAATTTGTTGTTTTAGGTTATTTGCCAAATATAGTGAAGATTTTGAAAATTTCGTGGCAAAAGTTTTGGTGATTAATTCCTTTGTGGCTAAGATTTTGCATGTTCTAAGAAGTACATTAATTAGTGGGAATTCCATAAAAGGTGATTGAAAATTATCACAAGAAATTAAAGCTCCGTTAGAATAACATTAAGTATCATTATCGTTACTTAGATATTTGCTAATATCATTTTCTTAGATTCCATAGATTGTAATGAAGGAGTATGATATAACAATTCATTAAAAATTGAGAGTACTTGAACCTGTTCAAAACTCTACCTTAATTATCTAACTTCATTAGTAAAGGGTTTACTGTACTTCTACCAAACTATAAATAGGTGATTCGATTTAGAAATCCTTGATTTTGTTTGTCGGATCTGTAAATGCATTATGTAACAGTTCATATGATAACGCATCCTAATAATTATATTAACCATTTATAAAACCTGTCTCAAGTATGATTAAAGGATAATTTTAATTGTAGTGAGTAATTGATTGAGTAATAAAGCATCACACTCATTATGAATGATGATAATTTTTCAATCACTACTAGCATCGCTGCTTATAATTCAATTATAAACTTTGCACCATATGTTTACTCCTTCAATTTATAGATTGTTCTTGTTACATTGGCACGGTTGCAACTATTTCCTCGATAAAAATAACACCAATCTACATTGATTATTTTTCCGAAGCACATCAGAATTACATAAAAGCAAATTATTTGCAACTATGTATGTGGAATGGATATCACATGCTTAACTATACACACATCATGTGTTTTAACACCAAAATGGATCTTGGCCTAAATCCAACATTCTACGTAGGATTTTCTCTTATCTTTATATAGTTAAAGACTATATTTATTCTAGATTACGACATTAACAGTTTTAGCCCCTTGGGCACGTCTATAATTACATATACATTTGTCTTTAGAAGATTGCAATAAAAGCAAGCTCGTAACGGTTTGTAACTAAAATTGTCAATGACCTTTCAGTATGCAGGCGTTCAAGAATATTGGAGTGTGTAGTTGGGTTGCATACTTGCATAAATTCAATAAGTAGTAAATAAGAACGAATAATTTTAAATCTGATTACATAGAGAACCTTGTTAATGAAACTGGACAAGGTCGAGGTTGTTCTACTTGTCGTTTTGATTCATTTACATGTTTATTTTATTAAGCCTGTTGCCATATTGTCTCGATTGTTACTACACATTAGTAATTCTTTCTATTCTGAATAGTTTCAAGGTTTATGAGCGGTACGTTTTTATTATAATAAAGTGAAAATTCAATCAATGTATTACTTTGTTTGCAATTTATTTCATTATGCCTTCACATAAAACTAGTTTTCTGTTTTACCCCAGTCAATAGAGCAAATAATAAGGAAATTTTTGACAAAAATAAAAGTAGGATACCGCCTGCGCCATGTAATTGTAAATAGTACAAAGTACCTTATATTCATGTTTTATACCGCAAATGAATTGTCGTTATATACCTAGTTAATTAACATTTAAATGCCAAGAAACGTGTTTTTTTCTGAACTTTTTTTTCTAAATCAAAAGTAATAAACCAATGTTAATGGTGTAAAAAAGTTATAGAAGATAAAAATACGAAAAAAATGAGTACCAATTCTACTAAATCAGGTAATAACTTTCTGAGAAAAATTAGAAAAAGTAAAATATTTGGGTTTTTCTTTTAAAATTCGTAGATCCGTCATTTTTTTAGATGTAGGGCAAATCTAGCTAGCGCTGTTTGAGGGTATTGCGATTTATATAAGCCCGCTGCGGACGGGTACTCCCACTACTTCTCATTTTCAGTCATCTTTGCATCCATTTTTTGCGTGTTAAATATCATTTTATCGAAAAATTAGGATATACGTTTTGTTCCTTTCTATTTCAACTTTACAATTTTTTTTTATTTCTGACAATCGGACGACCACACAAGCATTCAGCCTCGATTGAATATATTGCTCAAAATACTTAAATCTCAATTGTGCATAAACTAATTGCCAGACAATTGCAGGGTTTGGCAAACACTAAGTACGTATCATTACCTCCTATTTCCTAAAAGATTTATCCTACATCTCAAAAAATGACGGATCTACAAATTTTAAAAGGAAAACCCAAATATTTTACTTTTTCCAATTTTTCTCAGAAAGTTGTTACCTGATCGAGTAGAATTGGTACTCATTTTCTTCGTATTCTTATCTTCTATCACTTTTCTTTTTACACCATTAACATTGGTTCATTATTTTTCACTCAGGAAAAACACGTTTCTTTGCATTTAAATGTTAATTAACTATGATCTGCGTACAGCGTGCATTAAAAATTTTTTAACTTGCAGATCAATCAGAAACTTGAAATTCGGTACGCCGCCATAATCGATCATTTTCGTTCTACCTAAAATATTTTAAGAGCTTCAGCTATACAGGATGTGCCAAAAATTGCTATCAACTTTCTTATCTTAAATACAAACCTATAATTCTTTTTACATAAGTCGATTCGCCATATAATTCTGAGTTTATATAACCTAAATTATGTTATCTTATCCTTGACCGTTTTTGACATGTCATTTTTTTCCCAAAAAAAATGGTCTTGGTAGTAGTTAACGAAAAAATTTGTATCTTGTTGTAGCAGTTGGTTGAAAATCCAGGCTTACTCCTGATATCCTATTGGTTGTTCTGTTTTGTACTATATGGGCACAGGCAATTTTTAATATCACAATAAAAAATTATCAAAAAGTCAATTTTTTTAAATGGCACCTTCTGCTTTTTTTACATCATTCGAGAGAAAATTGAATTTTAGGGTAGGTTGCTTAAGCATTTCCTATAACCAATTTCTATCCCTATCGAAAAATATTTCGTAGTAAGTATGCCGATAACTTCCTTAATTTTTTCAAGTTAGTAGTTATGCCTTGGAAACAAAAGATAATCGGAATTAAGTTGGGATACCATTCTGTCAAATTAACAACGCGTTGTGCTAAGCTAATTGTTTCATAAATTTGAGATTCTTGAAAATGTTCTATAAACGTTTCTTGAGAATTTGCCACTGATCAGAGCTGCACGTACCAGATGGATGGGGCACCAGCGCACAATACAAGAGCTGTCCATACAAAATTGACGACCGTGTTTGATGATCATTGGTGGGGAAATTTAAGTGGCCTGCTACATCCCCAGATCTAACGCCTCTAGATTTTTATATTTGGGGGCAAATATAACATTTAGTTTGTTCTTCACCAATTCGCAACATAGACGATTTGAGACTGAGAATAACAAGAGCTTTCGACAGTCTCGATTCCAACGAAATAAGAAGAGCTACGCAATCTGTGGAAAGTAGAATAATACAATGTTTAACACAAGAAGGTGGTCATATTGAACATTTACATTAGAGAATTCTGTCAATATGTAGTTTAAGTATCCTGTCACAACATTTCAGATTTAACGGAACTGACTCATAGTTTGCTGGAAAGGAATGGATACATTTCCTAGCACCTGTGTAACCAACATACCTTTTAAGTCTTGATTTTTAGCTGATCAGCAACATGCACTATTTTGTTCAACATGGCCACGCCAAGTCAATTTTTTCCAGAAAATTATTCTTAGATTTATAATATTAAATACGAAAAAAATGTTCGTTAATAATAGTTTCTTCTTAAAAATTAAATGGGAATCCATATTTTTCATTAAACGGTTATGAGTGTTTTGTTCTTTGTTTTCATGGCATAGCTACTTACTTGAAAAACCAAAGAAAAAAAGTGACTAGAAGGCATTTCTTGATTTTTATTGAATAATTCGATAGGGATAGTAATTGGGTATAAGAAATGCTTAAGCAATCTACCCTAAAATTCAATTTTCTCTCAAATGATGTAAAAAAAACGGAAGGTGCTATTTGAAAAAATTGACTTTTTGATCATTTTTGATTGTGATATTTAAAAATTGCCTGTGCCCATATGGTACAAAATGGAACAACCAGTAGGACATCAGGAGTAAGCCTGGATTTTCAGCCAACTGCACCATAAATTAATTTTTATAATCTCTACTGATTTGCGAGATACACATTTTTCGTGAACTAATACAAAGACCATTTTTTTGGGAAAAAATGACATGTCAAAAACGCTCAAGGATAAGATAATATAATTTAGGTTACATAAGCTCAGAATTATATGGCCAATCGACTCGTATAAAAATAATTATAGCTTTGTATTTAAAATAAGAAAGTTGACATATATTTTTGGCAAACCCTGTATTTTAGATAGAACAAAAATGATCGATTATGGCTGCGTACCAAATTTCAAGTTTTAATGCATGCTCTACGCAGATCATCCTGTATAATTACAATTCAGTTTCGGTATAAAACATGAATACAAGGTACTTTATACTATTTACAATTACATGTCATAGGTGGTATCCTACTATTATTTTTGTTTCTATTTACTGCACTATTTTACTATTATGTTGTTATTTTGATTTATTATGGTGGAATTTTTTTACTTCTTAACATAATAAATTGTTACTATTGGTTTATTTCTTTAATAGACTTTCTTGTTTCTTCTACTTATTTATGCAGTATTCAGTGCGTATACCCCTGTAGTAGGTGATATTTAAGCTGTTTCTTTATTCAGTTGAATAAACTAACATATTTAAGATTTTTACCGCTAACCTGTAGACCACTTACCGATAAATACTATGATAATTATAAAATTCAAATTGGGTTTCCTTAGATAAAGTAGCACATTCTTAAATAAACGAAGACGTGTAGAAGTTCGCTTTTTCCATAATTGAATTTTTGGAGTGTTGTATTTAAAAATGAAATCTAACAAAAACCTCACGGCACTGAAGGAAATTGAATGAATCAGCCAAAAAGTTGTTTGTAACATTTACTGACCGGGAAGAAGTTAGCCATAACTTTCAGCCATAGATTTTGCAAACTTTAACACCCGACCGATCGATGTATGAAAAAGCGACGTGTCATCGATACACGTCACTATATTTTCATATTAATAACTGTTAATTAAAGTAAATAAGCATTACTAAATACATTTAAACATTATAGAGCAGTTTATTTAAATAAAAGAAATTAATCAGCGTTAATCACAATTCACTGCTAAGATCACTTTTAGAAAAAAAACACCATCGTATTCTACACACATGTTTGCATAAGAAAAAGCAAAATTTATAAGACAGTCTTCCACATTGTAAAAAAATAATCATTTATATCGCGAAGTGAGGTATCGACGTTGTCTATTTATAATTTTTCTAATTTTTCACTTTAAAGATCACTTTTACAAAAATTTTTATCACCATCGTATTCTATACACATTGTTGCATAAGAAGAGCAAACTTTTTAAGGGAAGGCAGCCTCCTTCATTTAAAAAAATAAATAATTATTTATATCGCAAAGCAACCTATACTCCGTAGCCTATAATTTCAGTTTTTCTAATTTTTCACTTCAAAGTTCACTTTTTAGAAAAAGCAAAATTTAGAAGGCAGTCTTCGACCATATCTTATGTTTTTTTTAAACATCTTTGAGGAACACACATTTTATCAGTTTCGGGCAGATTTTCAACAGTTGATCACGATGATGTAAAGATTAATTGTGCTAAGTTACTACAGTAAAACCTAGTTTGAGTTAGTATGTTTAACAGTGCTGTTACATATATACGTACAGAAAAATTACAATGTCGCTAAAAAGAAAACGTTTGTCTCTTAAAGAGAAAATTGATATAATTGTGGAAAGTGAAACTTCAATACCAGTGCTAGAAAGTTAGCTGAAAAATTTAGTGTTGGAAGAACACAAGTTAACGATATTTTAAAAAGAAATGTGCTATTTGAAGAAAATTCCAATACAGAGCAGAAGAGAAAATTTCCTGGAACTGAAGGTTTAGAAATTGACCGAGTAGTTTACAATTGGTTTTGTAAAGCTAGGATTAAAAATATCCCTATATCTGGACCTTTAATAAAAGAGAAAGTATTGGAAGAAGAAGCAAAATGGCGGGCATTTTGAACAGTATGTCCAAAAGAGCAACATTTTATTTAAATAAGTTTACCTAAATCGTATTATTTTCGCGTGTAGAATCCACAGTTACTTTTGTCGCATTCATTACGGACCACCCTGTATAATCGTAAAAACTTTATAAAACACCCTCTATAGCGTATATAAGTTATGGTTAACTTCTCCCCCGTCATTTAATGTGATCTAATCACATATTCAATTAAAAAATTTCTTTGATTTATGTGATGCATATTAACCGATATTAACTAATTTAAATCTATATTATTTACAAAAAAAATGTTTGAATCTTATTGTTTATGGAAACTTTTGAAGCAATTAAGCATTTTGATTTCAAAAGAATTATATACGCCTTTCAAGAATCGGTATTTCTGACTACTCATGCATAAAATTACTCTACGTTCTAGTCGCCATTACGGCATTTTTTTTATAATCGTTTGTTAGCATAGATAAATGGTTCTTTCTGAATAAACAGAAGTGTCAAATACAGTCCACTACTACAGTTTTAAGTATCCTCAAACCAAATCCGATATTTTCGTTCTTTCTAATCATATCAATACTTTTGACTTTCAAACAAGGTACGCCTTTGGGGTTACCTTTATTGTCTCTCATTAGAACGTTATTTATAACAACGCACTTTTTCTTACTTACTCAATTTTTGATATATCCATTTTTAACACTTCCTTGGGTCAATATTTCACGTTTTTAGGTAGCAACCTCAAATTTTATTCATACTTAGGGCGGTAAAGACCCTAAGTGTTCATAGTTGACATCAGTTGTACAGGATATGAGAAAAAGAATGTCTTACTTTGTAATCGAAAATGATGAACAACTTGATAAAATCAGGTGGAATATCCTGTATATTTTTTTACAGATCGATGTAGAATGAAATTCTTTACAACTTTGCTAAACATGTCTGTCTACCAAAATTCAACCGTTAGCCGTGAAACTCGTTTTTATCAAAATACACGTCAACCCTCATCGAAAAATGAAGTAGGCGATAAAATCCGAAGTTTATTGTCACAGCTTGAATATCAAGACACTTTCGGTTTCATACATTTTGATTTGTAAATATTTTTTGTCATTTTCGATCCAGCATATTACTTTACACAACTGGATACCCCTGTATTTTTTGTAAATACCATTTCTTTTTATTTATATTTAAAAACTTTAGCTCCGATTTAGCTCTTTTGTTTATGATTTTAAAATGTATTCATAAAGTTAAAAATAATTATGAAAATCATCTTTAGGTGTGGGAGATGGTATATTATGATGCTTAGTTGCCTTTTAAATAAAAAATATTTATTAGTAAAAATTTAAAACCTTCCCCTCGTACTTAAATATATGCTAATCAAAAGCTGTCAAAAAAATACATCGTGTTATAATATAAGCTATACAGTTTTGAAGGTTTGTTAAGTAGGTAGGTATCGAATTGAAAATTTGAAAACTTACCAGTTGTACTCAGTTATGTTGTCACCCTGTATAAAAAACCTACATTTTTCATGATACTACACTTGTCGCCGCCAACGTATAGACGTCTGTGAAGTTAGCCCCATCTTTAAATTAAAAAAAAAATTAGTTGGGTTCTGAATATCCCCTGCATAGCTCTAAAGTTACTTATTGATAGAAGTCTTGCTGGGAGGGAGGTGGAGAGATCTCTCAAGAAAACTACTCGTTACCGATAAAAAATCTTCACCTGCATACAACATCAACAAAAAAGTTTCCGCTTGCGAAGTTGAAGGATTGAAATTTTTTTTAGGTTTGACAGGGGCAAAACTGTTGTCTCGACAATTGATTATTCTGTTGACAGTTCGAATAGCCCCCGTATAATTACTACTTGTAACAATACGACGCGAAGCAAAAAAGGTCTAGCTGCTCAAAATAGCAAAGAATCGAAATATGAAGTTGCCCCTCTCCCCCTGCATCTCAACTTCTTTTGCTTTAAAGTGAAATCGACACAGACATATAGAACTATGCAGGGGGCACTCAGAACTCTACTTTTTTTTGTAATTAAAAGATGAAGGGACTAACTTTACACAAAGAAGTGTATAGTAGTGCAGCGGCATGATATCTGACTTCCAGAAAAATTGCAATACCTATAAGTTGTAAAACGATTTTAATGAAATTTTCAGGAAACGTCTATTTTCATTAAACAAAGTGATGATTAAAATTTGAATAAAATCTAGCCAGTAGTTTTGTTTTTGTCTGTTGTTTCCATAGCACATAGTAACAATAAATTTGAAGTATTAGACTATTTAGTAACTGTCAAGTTTGCAAATTGTTGATGTTTCTTCACAATTTCATTCTGAACTTGAAAACAATGCCGAGAGTACGTCAACAATTGTTCGTCGTATAAACCGAAATGTTTCAACGGTATTGAGATGTTGGTCCAAATACTCCGAGGAAGAGGTTCAACATCGTCGCCGTGGATCTGGACGTCCTCGAAGGACTACAGATCGCGAAGAACGTCGCTTAAGAGTTTTGGCCACAAGAGATAGATTTTCAACAACTCGATCAATTGCAAATGATTGGATGAGAGGTACAGGACTTATGATGTCAATGTCATATGTTTATCGCCTGATAAGATCTTATGGGTTGCGTTCATATCGTCCATTTGTATGTCTTCTTCTTACATCACTTCACCGTCTACGCAGACTAGAGTGGAGCAACGAAAGGATTAATTGGGCGCAAGAATGGCATCAAATTGTGTTTAGTGACGAGTCCCGATTTTGCTTGTGGGCCCACGATGGTCGTAGGAGGGTCAGACGGATGCCTGGAGAACGTAAAAATCCAACATTTTTTGTGGAACGCAACACAGCCCTCACTCAAGGAGTTATAATATGGGGTGCAATATGTTATGGTAGCTGATCACCCTTGGGTCTTTATTGACGGCAACCTTAACGCAGCTGGTTACATTGCTAATGTGCTACAACCAGTTGGCCTTCCATATCTTCAGGGGCTGCAAAATCCCATTTTCTAGATTGGAAGAATCTAACATAGCCGTTCTCCCATGGCCTGCTCGGTCGCCTGATTTGTTGCCAATTGAACATGTATGGGATATGATTGGTAAGCGACTGGGTAATTTACCGCACTCTCCAGATAATTTACACGATCTTCAGCAACGGATTCAAGAAGCTTGGGATGATATACCACAAGCAGCTATAGATCTCTTGATTGATAACATGCCAAGCCGTCTAGATGAGTGCATTACAAATAGTGGCAGAGCAACTCATTATTAAAAAAACTTTTTAAGCTTTTGTTCTTTTGTTTTTAAATTTTAATCATCACTTTGTTTAATGAAAATAGGCGTCTCCTGAAAATTTCATTAAAATCGTTCAACAACTTCTAGGTGTTGTAATTTTTGGAAGTCAGTATATTTTTGTTTCGTGACTTACTTTCTTTCTTTATTTTTCCGCGATAAAGACGTTATTATTTTCTGTAACCCGGTGAATGTACCCATGTAAATGTGGTTTTTTACGACGATATTAAATCAAAATTATATTAAACATGGCGTGACTACTTTTTAATGCTTCTCATAATTTTCTGATAACCTCGATAATAAAATATTTATAAGTTTTCCAATTTGTAGTTAGTTTTTTTTTGATAATTTCTTATACATTTTTAAAATAATTTTCTACAAGTTTTGTTTTAAAACTTAGAACTTTTTTTGTAACTGGGTTATTTCCTGGAAATTTGGCATTAATATAGGAAGAGTTTATCTATCAATTTTTGATTTTTAATTGGACAACCTGTATATTTTGTTATTATTTTATTTTAAATATATTTACCATATTTTATCGTTGCATTTTATTATCTAATAAGTAATTACCGAGATGCGCTAATCACGTCACACCTATTTATCTCAAACATTACTTGATAGTTTTTTGTAATTTGCTTAAACATTTTTTGTTCCGATAACTGATTACCGGAAAGTTTTTCTACAACTTTTATTTAATTTATCTATTTTGCTTTTAAATCAACATCAATTACAATTTACTTTATGCTGTATTCCGGTATGGTTTGTGGAAGTGAGAGAAAGATTCGATGTAGGAAAAAGATCGACGTTTAAGAAAGAAGAAAAGTGCACCGCGATGCAATTTTAAAATCCAATTATAAATTTCAGTAACGGTCAACAATATTGTTAAATGTATTTAAGTGGTAAGTCATTATACGAATGCTACATGCTACACTACTACTATTCTAAGTCGGAACAAAAGTAGGTATCACGCGCGCACGTTACCTTTAAGACGAGTTGAAAATTTCGTACACAAAGAAAATGAAAATGAAACAACTTTTCTCTCATATTTTTTTGTATAATTTATATTGGTAGAGATATTGTTATACAATTAGATTGATAGTCTTGATCTATCTGAATGTAAAATGACGAATGACGAAAATCTGTGTATGTTAAAAGTCCTTTTGGCTCGATTGATTATACCCAAAGTCAAATATTATAAATAAGGCTCATGTGCAAAGTTTCATAATAAATCGGATTAGTGTTTTTGATCTCTTGTTTACATACGGCCGGCCATCGGATAAAAATTTTTTTTGTTTCATTATAACGAACTAACTCTAATTCGTTAGAAAAGGTGAAAAAAAGAGTGTTATAATTTTAGGTTTGTAAACCGTCACACAACTCTCCATATTATGAGTAAAAATTGATTATTAACTAATTATTGAGATTATGGGAAACCATCGTGGGTACAAATTAGTGTTTAGTTGTGTTGTAGAAATGTAATTTTGACAAGTGAGGTGCTAACTTGAGCTCAATCGGTATTACAGTAAATCTATTTGGGTACCAATTCTAATTTTTTTGGGTACAAACTAGTCGTTTTTTTTTCAATTCGCACAAAGTGTGGGTGTCAATTTTATCGACGGCTAAATCGCGGTTATGAGCTTTTCAAAGGTTTAGTTTAGAGAATGGATTAGACTTTACTTCATTTTCAGGGTAGGTTATACTTAATAACGTGTTAAGAGCCTTCTGTACCCTTTTGTGCTAAAATCGTTACATCAATTGTCAATAAAAACAATGTTAATACAAGATCACGGACACGTTTGAAGAACTAGTTTCAGGTTTTACCGTTTCGTGGCACTATTTTATAGGGAGAAATTACATGTTTTCGAAGCGCCATAATAACAACACCCTTATATGCAACTGAAATATTCTAAAATACTATTTTTCACATTCTACAATGTTCTCTCCAACTGTGTGCGGACGTTTTTCTTAATTCAAGATCAATTAATAAATTGGGAAGGATTTCAATATTACACCACCAAATCTGCGAAAACAGCTTTGTCTTTAAAACGTAATTATAGCAAATCAGAATATTTTAGGGAAAAAATGACCCGAGCAAAGTTGCGTAACAAATCGATGTTTATGATAGTGAAATCCAACATTGTTTTTATTAAAAACTGTATCCTTGAGAGTGGCGAAATTGGACGGTACAGAAGACTCTTTAATTATTTTTAATTAATTGTATATTAACATACAATTGTAAATTTTTTAACTTTTTGAAACTTAAATAATGATGTATGCGAAGGTTTACAATGTAATTATTAGGTTATATGCATATCCTTGGCGGTTGTAATGTTTTTCCTAAAACGAACCTAATTTAAAGATTTCGCATTAATTATCTACAAAGGCTAAAAGCTGAATAGAATCAGATAGCTTCAGTTGCGAAAAGTAGAATTTTATAAGAATTTATCATTTATAAATTTTTAGTACAAAAATCATATTTTGTCACTGATTGATTACATAACTATAAATTTTATTTATCATTCATGATAATGATTTGGTGTGAGAATGAGAAATGGAAAGACAAGTTTCAATAATTGGAGGAAATAATGTATAGTATAGAAAAGATAATGGATATCATGGAAAAAGAAAAAGAAGAAACAATTTGGTGATAAAGGGTCTAGAAGTGAATGGGGAAAAAGAAAGGTAAAGGAAAAAGTGGAGGAGATGTTAAAGAACAAAATGGAGATGGAGAACAAAATAGAGGAGGCGACAGAGATACAGAATGAAATAATTCTAATAAAAGTAAAAATTTCGAAGAAAAAATAAACATATTAAAAAACAAAAGAAAATTGATGGTAACTAGAATATTTATAGACGACGACATGACTAAGAAGGAAAGAGAAATACAAAAGGTACATAAGGGCAGAAGCAAAAAATTAGAAAAAGAGGAAGAAGAGTAAAAGTAGGATACATGAAAATGTGGGTGGATGGGGAAGAAAGAAGATGGGAGGAGAGGAGGAAAGTTTAAAACGTGGTTAACAAAAAACTAAAAACGGTGAGCGGGGGTAGGGGGGAAACAAAAAAAGAAGAAAGGGTGGGAAATAAAGAAAGAAACGTAGAAAGTAAAATTTTATTTTGGAATATAGCAGGAATAAAAATAAAGGGAAGCGATTTTTGGGATTATATTGAAAAATTTAGGATGGTAGGGTTAGTAGAGACATGGTTAGAAGAAAAGATTGGGAGATATGGAAAGAAATGCTGCCAGAAGAGTATGACTGGAAAGTTCAATTCGCAGAAAGAAAGGAGAAAAAGGGTAGAGCAAAAGGAGGTATACTTACGGGAGTGAGAAAGGACAGAGGAAGTGAAGAGAAAGAAGAGCAAGAACAGATACAAGGAATAGTAAAGAGCTGCATGAAGGATAAACAAGGGAAAAGTACACGATATTAACAATATACGGAAAAGAAATGGAGAGGACAAGAAAAAGTATAGAAGATGTGATTGGAAACCAAGACGGAGGAAAAATAATAATAGGAAGGGATTTCAATGCTAGAACGGGGGTAGAGGGAGGTATGCTGGTAAACGGAGAAGAAAGAAGAAGAGTGTCAATGGATAAGAAGATAAATGGACAAGGAAGAAAACTAATAGAAATGTGTGAAGAAAGGGGATGGACAATTTTAAATGGAAATTTAGAAGAGGGAGGGCGAGGAGAGTATACATACATAAGTGAAAGAGGAGTCAGTAATTGATTAGCGATAGTGAACGAAACGAGTTTAGAACGGATAGAAAAACTAAGAATAAGGGAAAAGGAAGAATCAGATCATCAACCTTTGGAAATAATATTAAAGGAAGAAGAATGGGAAGAAAAAGAAGAGGTAAGAGTAAAATGGGGTATGAAAAAAAATTTGGACGAAGGAGGAATAGAAAGGTACAGAACAAAATGGAAGAACTTCATGACACAGAAGAAGAAGTAGAAAAGCAATTAAAAAGGGTAGTGGAGATAATGGAAGAGGTAATAGAAAAACAAAGATATAGAGTAAAGAAAAAGAAAAGGGGGAAGAATAAATAATGGTGGAATAAAGCTGTGAAGAGAAAAGAAAGAGTTAAGAAGGGGTAGAAGAAGGTGGAAAAAAGGAAAAATAGGCATAGATGAATTGAGGAGGTTAAAGAAAAACTTTAGAGAAGAATGTAAGAACAGAAAAGAAGAATACAAGACAGAATTTGAGGAAACAGTGAAGAATATAAGAAACGAAGGAAAGCATGGGCGTTTGTGAACAAAAGAAGAAACAGGGGCAAAACTACAGTAACGAGGATAGACGAGAAGAAATGGATGGAACATTGCATGGAACTCTTAGAGGGGAGAAACACAATAGAAAAGTATATACAAAGGAAAACGAAGAGAAAAGAATAAGAGACGGGGAGATTCAAAAGAAGAAGTAGAATAGGCTTGAATAAAGTGAAGACTGGAAAAGCAGAAGAAACAGACGGAACACAGGAGAACAATGGAAGTACACAGGAGAAAAAATGAGGGAACGTTTAAGGATGATTTTTACAAAAATTTGGAGAGGAGAGGGATTTCAAAGGAATGGAGGGAAGTAATTATTTGGCCGATATACAAGGGAGGAGAAAGGAATGAAGTAAGAAATTATAGAGGAGTACATATAACAAAACGTAGGGTACAAAATCTATGCACATATTTTAAGAAGACGGCTGAGGAGGAAATACAAAAAAAAGGTAATACCAGATTGGCAAAGCGGGTTTAGGAAAGGAAGAAGGATAATAGATAACATATATATATATATATATATATATATATATATATATATATATATACTAAAACAGATAATTAATAAAGAATTTGAGAAGAAGGGTGGAAAAGGTGTATGCTTTGTTCTTGGATACTTGGCCTTCGACAACGTAAATAGAGAAATGCTGTGGAAAAAAACTCAGAAAGAAATATAGAAGTGAAAATCTACTGGAAGCAATAAAAGAAATGCACAAAGAAACGAAATGTAGGACGAAATGGAATGGAAAGTTAGGGGAAGAATTCTGGACGAAGAAGGGGGCTGAGGCAGGGTTGGACAATTAGTCCAAGTCTGTTTGCAATATATTTAGAAGATGTGGAAGATATGCTTAAGAAGAATCAAAGAGGATGAGTAGTAATAGGAAGGAGGAAGGTGTGGGTCTTGGCATATGCAGACGACTTGGTGTTGCTAGCAAAAAGTGACAATGAAATGAGAGAAGTGATAGAAGTTATGAAATCATATTTGGACAAAAATTGGATTAAAGACGAATGGAGTAAAAAAGGAGAAATGGTTATGGGGAAATGAAGAAATAGAAACAGTAGATGACTGGAGGTATTTAGGATATAGGATTAGATATGATAACAAGGATTAGGTACAGATAAGAGAATTGGCAAAAAGGAAATAGTATAGTGGGGCAAGTGTGGGGAATAGGAGAACGGGTATTTGGAAAACATGTAGAAAAGAGAAAATGGCTGTTTGAAAAATTGGTGAAGAGTGTAATGATGTATGGAGCGGAGATATGGGGATGGAAGGAATGGGAGAAACTGGAAAAATTCAAGAAAGGTATTGGAAATGGACATTAGGACTAGATAAGGAAACCGGATACATAATAGAGGAATTAAAACTGGAAAAATAAGAATACAAACAGGAAAGAGGGCAATGAGGTACGAAGAAAATATAAATAAAAACAAGGAAAACGAAATATTGTATGAGTGTTGGAGGGAGGTGAAGAAAAAAAGGATAAGGCATAGACAAGAGGAAAGAAGAAGGTATTATGAGAGAGGAGGATTTGCGAGAGAAGAGGTGGAGAGGATAAGAATGAATGGAGGAGACATAGAAGAGGAAATAACAAGAAGAGATAAAGATGCGCAAATGCAGGAAAGAAGGCGTAAATAAAAGAAGGAAAATACAACGAAAGATATAAGGAAATTATTACAGATATCGGTATATCTAAAAAGCGAAAAAAGGATGGAAGATAAAAAGGTAATTGTAAGATTCAGGTGCGGGAATGAAGAAAACGAGAATAAGTATTGGTGGGAAGACGAGAAAGAAGGTGCAGAATGTGCGGAGAAGGATGGGAAAACGTAGAACATATGTTGAATGGATGTACGGGAACTAAGAAGGGAAGATAGGGGCGAAGAATGATACTAGGAGAAAGGGGAAGGAGAAGAATGGATGAAAGAGGTGTTAAAAAGAAGAGAAAGGCTAAAGTTTAGTTAATGGTTTTTTGTATTTTTTAATTTTATTTTTTTTAAGAGGTATCCGTAAGAATTGAATAATTTGTTATCTATAAAGTAAACAAATAAAGAATATCTATCTATCATAATGATTTGGTATACAACATACACAAGATATTTTTATAATCCCGAACACTTAATCCTTCGGGACAAAAATGCAGTTTAGAGAATATTTGCGAAAATATTCTTACTATACATTTTTTCAAATGAAATTTATTTCTAACAATTTTTGTTCAACTAATTTTTCGATGAATAATTACCAAAATCTTCATTATTGAACAAAATTATTATAAAAAGTTGCAAATTACTTGATTTGAACAATTTTTTCTACAACTAATATAATAATAGTTTCAATATATTAATTATGTACAAAAAAGCTATAACAGTAAAGGAACGAGCCTGAGATTGTGAGACGAGCGAGCGTACAAAAATTATATCGCCTATCATAAAAATGTTCTGTAAATAATAATCGCATAATGTTACGGAACTTTCTGAAATGTTGAACATCAATCACCATGGGAACTGTTGCTATTGTAAAGCGGGGATCCTACGATTGCTTACTTTAAGAATTTGCGTGCAAATTATCATTACAATTTTAATGTGTAACAAATCACAACAAATTAATGTTAATACGTATTATCTCAGCATATATAACCTTTATGCTCTTTTTAGATAGTGTTGATAGTGTTCAGTCTTCGTTAACTCTTTCTTAATTTGTTTGTTAAAAGATTAATTTTAGGTCTAGGGAGAGATAAAATTCGAATTGATGTTAAGGACAGAGCTATTATTTTGATGACACGACTCCACTATTTTTCATAATGTGCTTGTAAAATTCAGCGATGCGAAGTGTAGATGCTTGACCTTTTTCATCATATCACTTTAACCATTTTATAATTTTCTTTTACTTCTTTGCCATAGCCCTTCATTAGAAAATGTTGATAAAATTAATTACGAAAATGATAACATTATCACACAATTGTTTTAATTTTATTTCAGCTTAAATTCTCGCATACAACAATAGTATCGATATCGTCAAATTTACTTTCTTATCAACCTTTTGTTTATTTTATCTCTAATTTTATTAGTTTTCGTGTAAAACTTGCGTGTGTTGGAAAATTTAATGCGACCCTTGTCTAGCATTACGTATTAACGTATCTTTATGTAATCGAATAACGTCATACAATTAATTTGCATTTATCAATTAAAATTTTTGAGTACCTACCTGAAAAAACATTGATTTGCGTTATTCTGCAATTGTACAGTTTGGACAAATACATAATTATTATTACTACCACTTTGTGGTATTATATACACGCGACAATTAAGAAAATTGTGTTAAATTGCCATTTACTTATCGACATAATGACGATCACAAGAAGTGTTCTGTTTCACTAACAAATCCTCTCTATTGTATTGTTAATAAATATTTGTATTACATAATGCTACAATTTTTACCATTACAAATAATTTTGTGATGAATTATATATTTAAACCTGCGTGTTTGTTCGGATTTTAGTTTTGAGTAGTTTTGTGCGTCTTCAACGGTGACCCCACATCTGACGATGACCACATTCGACGAAACTACAGAAAATATCAATGTGATTATATTCTTGAATAGGCAATTTTTACGATTCTTTTTTTTTTCTTTCCAGAAAATATGTCCTCCTTCTATTCTATTATAGGCATCTAACCGATGCGAGCACCGATCTAAAAAGCTATCCTAGCAGCGAAAATACCAAAAGAAGCGGAACGCATTAAAAACTTCAGAAAGCAGCATGGCATTCGAAAGTTGGAGAAGTGACGGTAGATATGGTAAGTTATATATTTTAATTATAAGCCCTAATAATCTAATAAATATGGGTTTACGATTAATAAATTTTGTACTTAGCAAGTATTTTATTATGTTTTTAGTAATTAAGCGTTTCTGCTCATTGGTTTGCAATGAAGGCAAATATAGGGTAATCAACGAGGCATAACTAATTTAATACCACAAACAAATTTAAACTGCCGTTCAATAATGTTTCATTTGAATAAGTTACAACGACAATCCATAAAAATAAACCGTAAATGTTCTTTATGTTTACGGCAAGAGCCCAGGATACAATGAAATAACTGCTGATATTATATACAGATACAAAACGTAGTCACACAAGTATAGCAGTAGACGTTCATCAAGTTATGAAAACAACTTCATAAAATGACAACGTATTGCGATCCATAATTTGCCGCTTTTTTTGGCGTTACCAGTTGTGAAAAAATTAAAAAAATTTTTGGTTGACTCGCTAACTTGATATCAACTTTAGACCAAATGCAGTTAGCCCGACAAGATATTTAAATGGTGAAGAATGAAAAACAGGTCGCCACTAGGTGGAATCGCTAAAATGATAAGACAAATGATATATCCAAAAATTCAAATCTTTTCTAGAGGTCAAAGGGGTAATAGGGGTTTTTTAAGGGATAAAAGTAGTGGTATTTCAAGCTATTTCTAGCGAAAGTGGCGCATCCGATCGGAGAATGTTGTATGCCAATGTTGTAGGTATTCAGAAAAGACCTAACCTATGGTTAGTATTTGAACTGTAACCCTTAGAGGGCGCGTCCCCAGGTGGCGGATAGGGAATGCCCGGTAGATATACCAGGTAGGAGGAAATGAAATACCCCCGCGGATCAACAGGTAAAAGCAGCGTCTGACCCAGATTGGGCGGCTGCAAACAGCGTCTGTTCCCCATGTGAGGGGCGGCTGATTACACACTCGCCAACACGCAGTAGAGTAGCGCGGCGTTTTAAACCCTATACCCCACACCCAAATGGCGAATTACAAAACATACGGAAATATACCCCAGGTGGGTATGGATAAACCAAAATTCCACACCCTCAGAGCGAGGGTCAGCCTCATGGATTCTGGGGAGGCAAAATTCGCAAATATACTCAAGAAACAGATCTGGACCAAAAACACGACGTTTAAACATTGCTACCTACAATACATAAACACTCTCATCCGAAGAAAAACTAGCACAACTAGAAGAAGAACTAGAATACATAAAATGGGACGTAGTAGGAATGAGTGAAATAAAGAAGGAAACATGAAGGCCAAATAAACCTGACATCAGGGAACATACTTTACTACAAAGGAGAAAAGGAAGCCCTATTAAGAGGAGTTGGGTTTATAATACACAAAAGGCATGTAAAGAACATAATAGATATAGGAAGTATAAGTTCAAGAGCTATATACTTAATTTTAAAACTGAACAACAGATACAACATCAAAATAATACAAGCCTATGCACCTACATCGCAAGGATCTGACGAAGAAGTAGACACCTTCTATGATGATATCACAAGGGCAAACAAATACACACAACACACTATACACTCCTCATAGGAGACTTCAACGCAAAGATAGGACAAATGGAGGATGAAATGGGAAACATCAATGGGGCAATATGGAATAGGAGAACGGAACGAGAGAGGTAGAACTCTATTAGGTTTCTGTCTGCAAAACAACATCTTTATAATGAACAGTTTCTTTAAAAAGAACGAAAACAAAATGGACCTGGAAGAGTCAGATGGCATCGCCAAGAACGAAGTAGACTTTATAATCTCAAATAAACGGCAAATTATAAAAAACGTTGAAGTTTTAAAACAAATCGATCACCGCCTGGTTAGAACTACTAGAAATATCAATCTAAAACACGAAAGAGGTAACCTGCAGAAGTAGAAGACATAAAATACACTGCGAAACCAGGGATCGGAAGATATACATGAAATTAGTCTGAAAGAAATCAAAGACAGCAATTGGAGAGATGAAGAATAAACAGATCACCAGGAGACGATGGAATAGTTAGATTGAGGCGATCAAGGAAGGCTGTCTTTAAATAATATCTTGAAATCTCTATTTAACGAATGTCTCATAGAGCAAAAACACCCACTCGATGGGACAAGGCCATCATCACTCTGATACAAAAAAGGAGACGCTACAAATCTGACCAACTACAGAGACCTATTACCTTGCTACAACACATATATAAGCTGTTTACGAGAATACTATCCAAACGTATAAGTGTAAACTTGACCTATAGTAACCAAGAGAACAGGCTGGATTTAGAATAGGAATTAGTACGACTGATCACCTAACAGTACTTAAACTACTAATTGAAAAATGCGTAGAATATAACAAACCTCTAATACTGATATTTGTCGATTATGAAAAGGCATTTGATTCTATAAATCAGCAACAACTTCTCCATGCCCTTTCGCAATGCCGAATAGACCCCAGACACACGGGTTTACTAAAATACATATATAGCCACGCAACCGCATCAGTAAGATTACACGAAGACACCAACACAGTTCGAATAGAAAAAGGGGTAAGACAGCGAGATGTCATATCCTCTAAATTATTCACGACACTCTTAAGAATATATGTACAAAAACCTATATTGGGAACAATGTGAAATTAACATCAATGGTGAACTACTAAACCATCTAAGATTTACCGATGATCTAGTCCTAATCACAGATAAGGTAGACGAAGCAATTAAAATGCTACAAGAACTCAAAACTGCCTCAAAGGAAGTCGGGCTGGACATAAACTATACAAAGACAAATTATATGACAAACCTGGTCTTGAGCGATCACATTTCGGCAGATGATATAAAATCAAAACAAGTATACTCATTCAAATACCTGGGACACGAGTTAACCATTGGGAGAGATAAGCAAACCCACGAACTGAAGAGGAGGATCAATTTTACATGCGCAGCCTACGGTAAGCTCAGCAACATCTTTAAATCAGATATCCCAGTATGCCTGAAGAGGAAACGTTCGATCAGTGCATACTCCTGTTCTCACTTATGGAGCTGAAACACTAACATTGACCAAGAAAACCATAAAGAAAATAAGAGTAACTCAGACGGCAATGGAAAGGTCAATGCTAGGAATAACACTTACGGACAAAATACCAAACACCACAATTAGGCAGCGAACAAAGGTGAAGGATGCCGTGTTGAGGATAGCTGAGTTGAAGTGGAACTGGACGGGACACGTGGCAAGACTGAAAGATGAGAGATGGACAAGACGGAATGATTGAATGGAGACCCAGGCAATACGCATTCAGAAGCAGAGGTCGACCACCAACAAGATGGGCGGATGATGTTAAAGAGTTGCAGGGAAATTGGATCCAGATCGCACAGGACAGAAACAAATGGAGGGGTTTGCCCCCCGGATGTCCAGCAGTGGACGACCTAGGCTGGGGAAGAATTTAAACTAACAACCATCTCTTGCCAGCATTGTTTTAGTAACTTTCTAATTTTAACCAGTAACTAAATAGTAAATGGTCAAATTGACTCAAGAAGTTTTAATATTGATTCATATGCACATATACATATATGACCTGCGATCTTCTTTCCTAGCAACAAGTTTATGTGTGTTCCTTATTATAATATTCTCTAATTTAATTTTGAAAATGAGTGTGTATACAATCCCTGAGAAAGTTCAAATGGTTAAGGGGTATACAGAGGTGAAGCTATAGAAACACTTCTACTTTGTATGCTGCTTTTTTTCGGATCGGCAGAGAAACGGCAGTGTACACAAGCGTCGAAGCAGGTTCAACAAAACCAGAAGATGGACTACGATGAAGAAATATCTGTCTTATCTATAATAACAATTGTATTGACTTAAAATAAACTTTTAGCTTTAGAATACCTGCATATTCTTGCAAGATGCAAGTATTGTGTCTAATAGTTTACACAGAATTTAACCTCAAATTCAATACGAACAGGTTTTATGCAAAAGAATTTCATTATGCTTGCTTCAATAGCTATATTAAAATATAAAAAGCAACTGAACATTGATTAGAATTTTCGTAAAATCACAAAATACTAAATACTTATTTTTACAAACTTAAATAATAATATTTACATTTGAAGGAAGATTAGACATTCTACACTTGCTCTCTCTTTCTAACTTCAACAAAATGCCGTAACGTATAGGGTATACAACAATCGAAATTTTCATAGCAATAGTAGATCCAATAAATTTTTTTCTATAATAAAATCCTATGTTGCGTCTTGCCAGAGACACACGGTATATATCCTTCTGCGACACTTAAACTTTTAAATTTTAAAGTTGCCAATTTGGCTACTTCGGAAATATCAGGCAGAGTACAGAAATAATCATCACTTTCGCTCTTCATTTTGATTGAATTATTATTTATTATTTTTACGACACCAAAAGAGAAAATTAAATGTATAAACTGATACAATATTAAAATACTGACAAATAACTTTTGCGAGTTTGACATATAACAATCGTCGCTGTTCAATTGTTTTCCGTTGCCACGATACATATAGCATATTTGATAAAATAAGCGAGCGTTTTGTTTTCCATGTTCGCTCTAGATCGCAAAATAAATTCCACGGCATTCATCGATTTGCGATTTCGTTTGAATATAGTAATTAGTTATTTTGCGCGCGGCTTTAGTACTAGAAAAAATAAAAACGAAAAACCGGTTTTTCAATTTATTTCGAAATTTCGAGATTATCTGCAAAAATTATATTTACAAAAGTTGTAGATACCTACAACATTTCCCTCTTAAAAAGATTTGAATCAAAGATTTTGTGTATCTAGGTGTCGCAATAAATAACAAGTGTCTTGAATCAATAGAGATAGAAGCATGTCAAGGGCTACTAATTACTACAATCGATAAACATCTCACTAAAGTACGAACTAAGAATATACTACACTGTAATCAAATCTGCTATGCTATATGAAAGTGAAAACATGGGTTCTAACAAAAAAGGCGTAATAAGATAAAATATACGTTTGGGAAAAAAATACTAAAACCGATACTGGCTGGTAAAAGATAGAGAATAGATGGGAAAAAGGATCAAATGCGGAATTGTATAAAATGTATAAAGAAACGTCGATTGCAGAAAATGTAAAAATTGCAGCCTGCAATGATTGAGATATCTGGAAAGGATGGAAGACACAAGAGTGATAAAAAAGTAGCTCGGAATACGCCCGTGGGAATGCGGAAACACGGCAAAGCCTAAATGAAATGAGAGAATAAAAATTGGAAACAGAAAGGGACTAATAGAAAAGAACGAGATAAGATCCTATATAAACGCTAAGGGCCTAAAGGCTTCTCTAATAAGTTGATATAAGAATAAATAACTCGAGAAATAACTGGTTTTGAGATAATCATGGGTTATGTTGGTAATCATAGCGTTTGATATTGCTTCCGTTACAACTAGTTTTCAAAATCATCTAATTGGAATCGCTAAAGAAAAGCGCTCTCTCTGTATAATTCATATATATAGTTTACATCTTATAAATAATGATGTACTACCAGGTACTTGGACTAGTCTTAATGGTTAAGTTTATTAAAACAGTTAGGGATATATTTATTGTATCGATTTTTTTCACTTTTCTGCCAACATTTTATTAATTTGCGACCTTTTTTTAATACTCTTTACATTCACGTTTATTTTATTTTTCGACCAAAATTCCTTTACACTTTTGTTAGTATGCTGAGATGTGGAGTTCTCATGGAAACATGTTTCTTTTTGGATTGTACATTCATAGGTAACTGTAAAAATATACGACACTTAACAGCCAGATCAACTTATATATACCATCAACATTAGTATTTAATCCTCAGTCTCCTCCAGGGGATACAAAGAATAACTGGAATCAACTGTGCTAAGAAAATAACTGCTTCTCTTTTCAAAAAGTTAATTGTGACTTTCAGGAATAGATTAAGTTAATGAAAATCATATGTTATCGATTTAGAAAAAAATGAATATTCTACTTGTAAGTTGGAGAAACGGTTATGGCAAGATCTTGAACAAATATACACGAATAAACGTGATGGTATTTATATTTCTTTGTTTTTCTGCCCAAAGGCTACATGCCGTTGACGAAACAACAACAAATTCTCAAAGTATTGGAAAGAAAAGTTTAGATTTTGTAAATCATCCGGGGTTCTTAGTTCAACAAATTTGCAACTTACTATTGTAATAACGATGTCAATGAAATTGGTAAGAACGTTATGTGGTACTAGTGACCTCATTTTTTAATCAATGACGTTTACATGACCTTCTGGTTTTTAATGAATCACTTTGACTACTTGAGAATATTAATTTGTGGTGATTCATAAAATTCCATTTATCTTCAAGCGGTCGAAAATGTTGACTTTGTATATCTCTATAGAAGCCGTTGAAGTGACTGTTTTTTCTAGCCATAGTTAAAATACTTCAAATCCTAGAGTTGAAATATCCATGGTCGGTGCGACCAAGTCAAAATTAACGCCTCATTGAAAGCATTTACGGAATTTAAAATCGCGATTTATTTATCAGGTTTTTATTTGTTGTATCACTTATTATTTAATAATTGAAATATCTAATAAAAATTAAAAAGAGAAATAACGAAATTGATTAACCAGTATTACCTTAACAGTTACCCCTACGGTGTTTAACACGAGTAGCCAATCATAGATAAATAATATACAGGGTGGCCCATCAATTGCGAGGAAAGGTGAATGAATATCTCGGAAAATATTGGGGTTAGAAAAAACTTTAGCAATAAAAGTTGTGCAAATCAATGAGCTGCACATTTGAAAATTATTTTGGTTTATACAGGGTGTTCCATAAAAATGCGACATACCAAAGTTATCTTTTAAAAAATAAAATAGCCCATTTTTATTACAAATTTGGGAAATTCTAATGTGATTTTATGTATTATACATAGTGTCTAAAATGGAGGTTTTCGCATTCTTTAACTTTTCCTGGAATTTATCCAACTGTGATTTCGTAGCTTTAATATGCATTACATGTGGTAACTAAAAGCTAGTTGTTCACCTTTTTAACCTTGCTAAGTTTTGAGTAATCAATTATTTAAACTGAACTCTCTAAATTCATGGATAGCTTGATTTTTTCAAATAGCATTACCTAATTTTTATGTGCCGTTGAACGTGGAATTTCATAAGCATTCTAATGATAAGGTTGTAGGTATCTAACTCTTACAGATTTTTTCGGATTTTGAGTAAGAGTTAGGTACCTCAATCTTATCATTAGAAAGCTTATGATATTCTACGTTCAACGGCATATAAAAATTAGGTGGTACCATTGAAAAAATCTTAGGGAGTTCAATTAAATAACTGATTAGTCAAAACCAAGAGGAAGGTGAACAACCAGCTGTAGGTAGCACATGTAATGCATATTCAAACACGAAATCGCAGCTGAATAAATCCAGGATAACTAACTTATTTATTTTTTCGAAAAGTCAATTTTTTGGAAAAAGATAAAAATGCGAAAACCCCCATTTAAGACACTATGTATAATTTATAAAGTTACATTCTAATTTGTAATAAAAAGTGGGTGGTTGCATTTAAAAAACATAACTTTGGGATGTCGCACTTTTATGGAACACCCTGTATAAACGAAAACAATTTTAAAATGTGCAGCTCATTGATTTGCACAACTTTCATTGCGTTTTTCTAACCCAATGTTTTCCGATATATCCACCTTCCTCGCATTAATGGCAGCCAATGTTCATGCATGACATTCCCATTTCCCAACTGTCATTGTCAAAACAAAACACAACGCCAGTAACAAAGCAAAATCGCCGTAAGTACAAAGATTCAACTCATTATTGTCCGCTTGAAGATAAACCAGTATATATCATTCAGAGTAGAAGGTCTTTTTGTGCTTCGCCCAGTTACCAGCCTCCCGACTGGCGCCTCGTCCGTCAATCCTCTGAGGCTCACCACAAAAGACCTACTTCTATTCTTAATGATATAATCTACTTTCTTTCAAATGGAGAGAATACAAAAACACTATTGGTCTTTTCATAAAAAAAATTGTCAACATTTCGTTCTAATAGCATGCGAGAACTTTATCAAAGCTATAATATAAACATTTGATAATAAAACAATATGAAATTATAATTACAAATAACTATTATTCCATATAAATAATTACGTTAACCGACAACAAATTCATGCACATAATAAGCAATAAAAGTAATTGAATTGTTATAAAAAATGGATTTAACTGATTTATTTAGAGAACAATTATTTAAAATTCATATCATCTGAAGACGATTAATTATAAATAGAAACAGAAATAAACGTTGAAGTAACGGCTTTAAACCATCCTTTAAAGTCAGATAATAAATAACATGTGGTAATATAAATGAAATAAATCAAAGTTGGCGCTTGCACCTAACCTAAGTATTACAACTGTCACATGAAGTATTTGATAGTTATTTTTTTTTAAACAAATTTACAGTAATTAACTGTAATACTTATTTTCAATACTATCCGGAATCATACATTCCTAGCTTTATATTAATCAACCGCATTTTCCTGTTTTAATTTTAACTTTGTTATCTCAATCAAGGTTCTGACTTTACTACTATTACTGTGATATTTTTATAAAATTATATTTCAATGACGTAAATCCGAGTAATAGGATTTTGAAAATAGATTCGCAAGACGTAATTCTTTTGCGTTAAATAATTTTTGCAATTGTATTAGATTATTGAACAGTTGCTTATCAGTTCAAAGGTTGCTGTATTGCAATATCAGTATTTTATTAAAGGATATCATTGGAACAAACATTTAACCTTGGAATTTTTATAATTTTGAGTTATCATTTTCGTTTGTTCTCAGATGTACGGTGGGATGCGAGGATTAAAGGTTTAGTATGTGAAACATCAGTATTAGATCGAACGAGGTATTAGGTTTCGAGTTACACTATTCCAGAATGTCAACAACTCTTACCAAAAGCGCCGAGCGGATGCGAACCACTTCCGGAAGGTCTATTTTGGTTGTTAATCACCGGAGATATTCCAACAGATGCTCAGGTGAGTACCGGTTTTATGGTATAAGAAGTTTTCCATGAATTTCTTGTAGGTTAAAGCGATATCGAAACAATGGGCAGAACGCGCGTCGCTTCCTGCTCGTCGTTACCTAGTAAATAGCATGCCCAACACTGTTCATCCTATGTCGCAATTATCTGCCGCTGTAACTGTTCTTAACACCGATAGTAAATTTGCGAAGCGTACGCTAGCGTTGTGCCACAAATCAAAATATTGGGGAATACGTTTACGAAGACAGTATGGATTTGATTGCAAAATTGCCCGTTGTAGCTGCTACAATCTACCGAAATACTTTTAAAGAAGGATCCGAAATTGGGCAATTGACACTTCAAAGGATTGGAGTTACAACTTCACACATGTTAGGATATGACAATCCTGATTTCATCGAACTTATGCGGTTGTACCTAACAATTCACAGGTTCGTATAACTATCTAAGTAAATCTATTGGTTTGGAGAACTTTTTTGTTGTTATATGACAATTTGCAGTGCACTGAAAGTCAAAAATATTGTTTTGTTCAAATATCAACAGGTTTTCTTAAATAATGGACAAACCACAAATTGAGAATTT